>CAUYTI010106382.1:0-11478 GCA_963575145.1 Galago senegalensis | reverse complement strand
AGGGAAAAGTATCCAATGTACACACCCCTATTATGAAACTAATTTATACCTTTTATATGAAAGCTATAACCAAATAACCTAAGAATATGGGGAGGGGGGAGGGAAAAGGGAAGGGGGAATGGGAGGAGGGAGGGAGTTTGGAGGGATCACTTCTGAGGTTTATCTTATAGGGGTACAGGTGAATCTTTCTAAGAGTAGAATATGAACGTTTGAAGCAATAACTGAGAAAATGACATGAAGGCTGTGTTGACCAGTTTGATGGAAGTATTTCAGAATGCATGTGAAAACCCCACACTGTACCCCAGAAGTGCATTAATGTATATAGTTATCATTCAATAAAAAAAATACTCTTTATTAAAAAGAATGTCCTTTTTGCATCATGTGCTCTTAGCACCTTCATCAAAAATCAATAGAACATAAATGTGTGGGTTTGAAGGTTCTCTGTTCTGGTCTAAATTTAAATGTCTGGTTTTATGCCACCACAATCCTATTTTGATTAGTTTAGTTTTGAAGTATAATTTAAAATCAGGTAGTATCATGCCTCCAGTTTGGTTCACTTTAATCAAGATTTCTTCAACACGTGTAAGGGAGCCTGTACCCACATCACTCCCTGAGAATGACCTTCCCTTCTATTACAATGTGATAATGATGAGTCTGAATGTCCTGGCATCCAAGGAAGAGTCTTACAGCTTGAAAGCAGAGATGTGCTGAAAGTCATAGTAGGAAGCCCTGTGGAATGAGGCAGCAACTGTGTTGGTTTAAGATGGTGAGATAAAGGGGTGTGGCTACAGAAATTCTAATTTCCTGGCATGGAGATTTAAAAGGGTTAAAATGCCTTCTTTTTTTTCTAAGCACCATCTCTCTCTTTTTAATATCTCTTCTAAATTCTTCTAATACTCTATTGCTGCCTCATTTGACATTGTACATTTTTTTATGTGTTATTTTACCCTGGATAAATGTTCCTTACCCTATGACATATCAGCTTCTTCTTTTTTTTTTCTTTTTATTTGGCAGAAGAGCCCCTCACTCAAGGGATGTGTATACCCTCACAATGTGCACATTAGGTGAGATCCTGCCTCATGCCCTCCCTCCTTCTGCTATATGTTCTCTTCCCCTCCCCTCCCACCTCCCTCTACCCCCAAACTGGACTATAATAGTGTTTTATTGTTCTTATGAACATGTATTGTTATTGATTTCAAATTAGTATAGAGTACACTGGATATTTATTCTTCCATTCTTGTGATACTTTACTAAAAGAATGTATTTCAGCTCCATTCAGGTAAATGTGAAAGATGTAAAGTCTCCATCTTTTTAATTGCTGAGTAATATTCCATGGTATGCATATACCACATTTTGTTGATCCATTCATGGGTTGATGGGCATTTAGGTTACTTCCACAACTTAGTGATTATGCATTGAGCCACAGTAAACATTCTAGTGCAAATGCCTTTGTGATAAAATGATTTTTGATCTTCTGGATAAATACCTAGTAATGGGATTGCAGAGTTCAATGAAAGGTCTACTTTTAGAACTTTGAGGATTCTCCATACTTCTCTCCAAAAGGGATGTATTAATTTGCAGTCCTACCAGCAGTGGAGAAGTGTTCCCTTCTCTCCACATCCACACCAGCATCTGGTGTTTTGGGGCTTTATGATGTAGGCTAATCTTTCTGGGGTTAGGTGATATCTTAGAGTGATTTTGATTTGCATTTCTCTGATGATTAAAGACTATGAGCATTTTTTCATGTGTTTCTTGGCCATTCATCTGTCATCCTCAGAGAAGTTTCTATTGAAATCTCTTGCCTACTTATTTGTTTGCACTTTTCTTATTGTTTAATTGGAGTTCTCTGTAGATTCTAGTTATCAGGCCTTTGTCAGATTCATAACATGCAAAAATCTTCCCCCATTCGTAGGGCTATCTGTTTGCTCTGTAGTACTCTTAGCTGTGCAAAAGCTTTTTAGCTTGATCAAGTTCCAGTTATTTATTTCTGGTGTTATTGCAATTGCTGGGGGATTCTTCCTCATAAAGTTTTTTCCCAGGCTAATATCTTCAAGTGTTATCCCCACACTCTCTTCTAGAATTTTTATTGTTTTGCATCTTAAATTTAAATCTTTTATCCAACAAGAATCAATTTTTTTGTCAATGGTGAGAGATGTGGGTCAAGTTTCAGTCTTCTGCAGACATATCAGTTTCTTGAAGACAAAGATTACATGTTTTATTTGTAATTTCCACATTATTTAGCATAATTTTTACACATGGTAGTACCTTAAACAAAATTTGTGAAAGAACTCACAATGAGTTTACACATCAGGTTGTTTGTTTAAAGGAACATGGATTGAATAGAACTTTGTGGTATGAAGAACATTCTTCCTTTGGTAACTTTTCAGAAAAATATGCATTTCTCTAAACAATTTGTAAAATGCTATAGAGTCAAAACAAAAAGACTTTTATCTCTTTTTCTCTCTGATAGGATTTTATTTAATCTAATTGTGAATTTTCCAATTTATGAAGAAAATAGGCATAACCATACTCATCAGTGGATCCTAGCTAGTATGGATAAAACAGATCTCTTTCTTATGTTGACTTTTTCTGTGTCCATTTACCCATTTTTTGTTTGGGATTAAATGTGAGATTGTTTTCATCAAGTAGACTAGAGCAGTAAAGACATTCATTTTTTGAGCTAATATCAAAATACCTCTGAAAAAATAGAAACAAGTATAAATACCGCTACTTCTAGGTATAGTTATCACAAACACTGGTCAATGACAAATCTTTAAAGCTTATTAAGGTTGGCACTTTCTTGTTTGCACTTTTCACAGCCTATGTAGCAGAATTAATAATCATTAATAACAATTTAACTAGTTTTGCAATGCCTGTTACTCTTGCTTTAAAATATTTCCCATTATGAAGAACCTGTCATGAGTTAAGTTATTATCATGATCCAATGATGTCCTCCAAATACATTGGCAGTCAAGGTATCAAAGGCCATAGAATAAAAGGACTCACAGAACAAATTAAAATACTCAGGTAACATAATGTATTGATCAATTAGTATATACAGTGACGTGCAAAGAGGAAAAAAATGCCATAGTTACCACAACTGAGATAGTGCACAAGCAGAGTGTAAAACCATGCTGCCGCACTCCTGGGTGAGGTCATGTTTATGTGCTCTCTCTTTCCTCTTCCCTCTTCCCTCCTTTCTATCCTCTCCCCTCTCCTTCCTATTTCTATCTTCCTCTCCATTTTCTTCTTTCTCCTTTCAACCACACTATCCAACTAATGGTATTGTTACAAGCACCAGAATTGAGATTTGAGCAAATAAGCCTAGCAACAGAAGAGGCTGCATCTAACACACATGCTTGCATTGTCAGAAGATGCGGGTCAAGCAGGACAAACCACTGCACTCACCCATTAGGCCTGTGAGAAGCCATGGATTCTATTTGCATTTCTTGAATATTGGGAATTAGAATAAATGTTACTAATGAGTGACAAAATTAATAATTTATATAAGAGTTTATAAACAACAAAAGCCTCACTGGTATTTTTCAGTGCCTCATAAATACTATGTGTCTCCCACATATTTCGTGTCTCGTGAATACCTGGTAACTTTTGTTGTTTATACTTTTTATCTTAATGTTCAACTCAAACATGCTATGCTAACTATCTTATTGATCTTTATTTACCTCATATTCTGAATGAATTCTGCCTATATCTCTTAAGCTTTGTCTATGTTACGTCTATCTATCCATACCTAACACAGGTTAGGAGTTTTGCTAACATATTCCTCATATATTGTACACTCAAATATTTTTAAATAATTTATAACAGAACCTTCATAACTGCACAGAAAATTGTGCCATTATGTACAAAATGTATCATGCCTTTCAGAAATTCAAAGAAAGTAATAGACAACAAGTTGGCATAAGATTTGTGGCAGAATGTATATGTATAAACACAGACACACATGGCTTCCAAGAAGCCATATTAGTAAAAAAAAAAAAAAATTTCAATAGAATAAATAGCAATAGAAGGCATTGGCATTATAGAGAAAAGAAAGTACCTTTTCAGGGATCAACAAATTAAAAGACTTAATTTGTTTGCTGTAACCATCAGAATAGGCTATGTCGCATTTACAACATAATATATCCCTGAAAATTATTGAGGATTATTTTTCACTCACTCTTCTTTATGTCAGTAAGGGGCTCAAGTCTGCTGTCTTCTAATGCCACCACTACAATACAATGCTTTCTGGTCTATTGTGATGGGAAATAAGAGAATGAAAAAAATGCACTCCTATTTATGTGCTCCTCTCCAGAAGCACTTCATTTACATTTTATTGCCCAAAGCAAGGCACTTGGACCTGCCTAGTTTCAGAGAGGGCTGAGGCACAGGAGCAAGGAAAGCTGAAATTTTTGGAAAGTGCTGGTAGAGTCTTCCACAGTAGCTATTAACATAAAAGGAACAGATACCCACTATATCAAGGAGCAGTAGGAAAGAGTGAAATCGACTACTTATATGTGTATATACATATACCTACATACACATATACATATTTATGGATATATGCATGCATACATATACACATAAATCATCAGGATGAACTGAATACAACCTCATCCCTAGTCAGAAGAAAGTTTGAAATCAAAAGAATCAATGTTGGGCTGGTTTCTCCCAGATCTTGATAGTTCGGACTCGTGCACAGGTAAAGAGGTGGTCCTTGCAAAATAACCCGACCCCAGAATTTGTCAAATGCTCCCTAGAACAAAGAGATCAGGATTCATTATTCCAGGATCGCACAGCCTCAGTCACATTGATGGTATAAATACTTTCCCCCTACATCACTATATTGTGTAGTCTTTGAAAAAAAATTAGCATTCACTTTGGAAAGATGTCATGGTTTTAGGCAACTTGAAAGAAATACAGTAGCCACGCTTGTTTGGGGAGTTGAGGGGAGACTGACCTAGAATGAGAATGCCCCCTCACCATTGAGAAAAGAATCCACCCTGCTCTGTTCGGTATCAGGAAGAGGTGAGAAGAAAAGCTCCATCCACCCTCTTGACAGAAGCCTAAATGAGAAGTTAGCAAGACCTCTAGAGGGAAGAAACAGAGAAGCAGAGTGAGTTCTCTGACCTGCCATGGGAAGAGGCCTCTTGGAAGAAGATGAGGGAGATGGAGAAATAGGAGTAGTGGGTGAGAGGAGTGTCTTCCTTTCAGTTATGAGGACTCCTTCTTTGGTAGAAAGCAAGGAAATATTATTAGTAAAGTAAATACACTTAGTCCACATGTTTCTGTGTAATATAAACCTGACTCTTCAAGAAAAACAAACTGTTTTATTCTGGGGAAACAAAGCTGTCTTCAAAATGACCTCTGACCCTCCTGCAGGTTTCCTTCCAAGGTCTACCGCCTACAAGCATGCAGACAGCCCTAGAGCTCCACGTAAGACAGAATTTCCTGCGCTTGAGCCTTCCCCTCCCCCCCCCCACAGAGCTCCAGGACACACTGGAGGATGGGGGCAAAGGAGGGGGAGAGCTAATATGTCTGCATTACTTGTAGATCCTTAAAAAAATGCACTTTGCCTCTCTCCTCATTTTCTTCATCTGTAAAATAGAGATGATAAAATATGCACATTTTTCTCATTCTTACATTGTGAAGCTCAAACAGTGAGTGTACATGAAAAGCTTCTGAGAGTGTGAAGAGCTCATTTTGTCGTTAATAACCTGTTTATATTGAATATTTAAATTAGGTAGTCTGGGTTTACATATATGCTGTCCTTTTAAAATGAGTCAATTTTTAGGAGACATGGGATATGATATCTGAGTCATGTATTGTATTCTGAAGGTAAACATCTATCACGTAAGCAACTTCTTTCAGATCTCTCTTCATAACAAGCTACCCATCTGTGGATTTAAGAGAGATGACAGGTTTATTTTATTTTATTTTTATTTTTATTCATTTATTTTTTTCAGTTTTGGCCAGAGCTGGGCTTGAACCCACCACCCTCAGCACATGGGGCCAGCCCTACCTCCTGAGCCACAGACACCACTGAAGGTTTATTTTAAAAATTAAATCATCTTAAGTAGAAAATATAATACTTGCTTTTTAATGGTCAGCACAGTTGCCATTAAACAACTGTTAAATAGTTATACTTTATTTTTACATTTATTCATAGTACAGTTATTATGGTTTTTATAAAAATTTTAGACATGGCTTAGTGGTTTTATAGAGTTTTAGGATAATGAAGTCATAAGGATCTCAGAAATCATTTATGCCCCAGTTAGATAAAGAAACTAAGGCCCCAGGGTGGTGAGTTCAAACCCAGCTCCAGCCAAACTGCAACCAAAAAAAATAGCTGGGCATTGTGGCAAGCACCTGTAGTCCCCACTATTTAGGAGGCTGAGGCAAGCACATCACCTAAGCCCAAGAGCTAGAGGTTGCTGTGAGTGGTGACACCTCAGCACTCTACTGAGGGCAATAAAGTGAGACTCTGTCTCTAAAAAAAAAGAAAGAAAAAAAGAAACTAAGACCCCCAAAATTTAAGTGACGTTTCTGTTTGTTTGTTTTAGAGACAGGATCTCACTCTGCCATTCAGGCTAGAGTACAGGGGTACAATCTCAGTATAGTCTCAAACTCCTGGGCTCAAGTGATCATTCAGCCCCCTAGTAGGTAGGACTATAGGCAAATGCTGCCACACCTGAATAATGTTTTTTATTTTATCTTTTGTGTAGAGACCAGGGTCTCACTATGTTGCCTTGGTTGGCCTCCAACTCCTGGCCTCAAGCAATCCTCTCATCTCCCCCATGCAGAGCACTGGGATTACAGTTGTGAGCCATTGCACCTTGTTTTTACCTCGCTTTGATAAGATGCCATAGTCAACCTTCAGCAGAAGTGTAACTCTTAACTTATAATCACTTTACAGAATAGTAAATTTTCAAAACCTGCATAGAGAAATTTTCTCAGCTTTATTTAGTAGAGAGAATATATTGGTGGTGGTATATGAACAGAAGGAAAAATATTTTTCTTCAAAACTAGATAATAAATTAAATTGAAATATATATACCCTAATTAATTAAATGGTGTTGCATTACATAGTTGTTAATTTCACAGCATACAAAACACCCACTATTTTTAAAATAAAGCATTAAGATTATGCAATGTATCAAATAGTGCTTAAAATAATTGAATTTAGGCTCGGTGCCTGTGGCTCAAGCGGCTAAGGCACCAGCCATATACACATAAGATGGCGGGTTCGAATCCTCAGCGCGGGCCCGCCAAACAACAATGATGGCTGCAACCAAAAAATAGCCAGGCATTGTGGCGGGCGCCTGTGGTCCCAGCTACTTGGGAGGCTGAGGCAGGAAACTCGCTTGAGCCCAGGAGGTGGAGGTTGCTATGAGCTGTGATGCCATGGCACTCTAACCAGGGGGACAGCTTGAGGCTCTGTCTCAAAAAATAAATAAATAAATAAATAAAAACATGAAAATAATTGAATTTATTACTTAATGTTTATCTTCTAACTCGGATATTCATTTTAAAGGGAAACTAGTAAAAATTGTACACTAACAGATTCCTATGGTCCAAAAAGTACCAACAATATGTGTGAGAATGTGTATGCATTTTATAAAACAGTTGAGTCAACCTAAGCTCTCTCTACGGTTTATTTTAAAATAAAACTACTCTAAAATATATCATCAAAATATCATTTTAACATGGTTGTTAACAATTTAAAGTGTAATTATCCTTTCAACTACTATATTTTTAAGCCAAATTATTTGTTCTTTAACTCATCTATACTATAGCTGTTCAATATTTTTTATAAATGATTTTTTTTTATTTTAGAAGGTAGTCATCATTAATCTGCCACAAAATTAGTTGATGGAAAAAAGAAATATAGTGAAAGACTTCATAAAAGTAGTCATAATCTTAGAATTATTTCAGTTCACATTCTTAATATCCTAAATGAATAATGAGTTGGATAAAATCTTTAGCATATGATCAAAAGAAAAAGATTATTTGAGTTCAATGACACCAAAATAGGAATTGGGCATTCCATGTAGTAAATTATACAGATTAAAGCCTGAAAAATATATCTGTAGGGAAAGACAAATTTTTTTTCAATTTTTATTTCCTGGCATAGAATACATAGGAAAACCTCTGTCAGGATAAATTCACAATACATAAATTTATTTTATGATGTAGATCTGAAAAGTCATAAAATATTGAGTTGAAATTCATCATCAAATTTGACTAGGTAAGGAACTCATCATTCAGCATTCCATTTATTGATAAGGGAATGGAAAATTGTATGAGTTGCTATCATCCCCTTGGAGGAACTGATGTGAGTGACATCAGTGAGACCTTAACCTCTTAAGTTATGTGGGGAAGTAACATAAAGCTTTGGCAATGCCCAGCACCTGCATGGCAGAGCAGTGAGACACCATGGCTGACATTGCATTGGTCTTCCCTCCTGTTAGGCATGTAAAACACCAGACCTTGCAAAAATCCAGAATGTAAAATATCTGTACTCTTAGTAGCTCTCACAGGATTTGAACAGAAATTGAATGAGCTCCAACATCTGTACAAAATTCATGTAAGATACCTGATATTTGAGAGCTGTTTCATAATGAGTGTGTTAACTACCCCTTAACAGAGAGGTGCTAGTTCTGACATTGCTTTGAGCTTGACCATCAGGAAGAAAGTTTCTGTGTAGCTTTATCTCCACTTCTTGTAGAATTGCCTTTGCTTAGTTATAATTCAGTGTGAAACCCTCTATTTTTCTGGAGGATTGATTATAAAAAGAAATTGTACAGGCTTTTCCTTACTGATTGTAAACCTGTACTTACGAACACAACTTGATGTTGCTTGACGTCCTCTATCCAAGGACACACATGGTCAATTTGTGCTTTACTTTAGTACAACAAAATGTCTTCTTTGGAGATAGATATGCATGCTTTCTGTTGGCAGAAGATAAAGGCCATGTTTCTTTCTTTTTTTCTAAATCTTAGCTGAATGAAAATCTAGCATCAAATTACACAAAAAACATTGTAATTCAATTGTTGTCCTGAAAACATTTCACTCTTCTTGCTAACTTTAGAGGAACCAGGCAGTTTTATACTTGAAATAAACAGTTAGACTCTTATGAAATCTACAAACTTTCTCAAAATTCTCTTTTCAATCTTGATTTCTTCTGCTCCATTTATCTGCCACTATATTTCCCCTTCATTTGGAGGCCTGATCCTATATGGATATTAAGACTGACCTAACCACGAGTAAGAATATTTTGGAAAGCTCCACCTAGTCAGAATTCCTGGTCTCAGGCAAAATATGAGACACTATGTTCAGTATCCTGTGAGCTGGGATACAGCATGGGTACTTTGATTCCCATTTAAGAGCAGACCTCTCTTTCTCCTTTCTTTTCCTTGTTGATCCAGTCTAGAAGACTAGGTTTATGCCTTATTAAGGCATAAATTCTATGTGGAATTAGCACTCCATACAATTAGCCCTCCATATTCCTTGCTTGAAATAGAAGACTATTCTAAACACCAATTGACTTTATTAGAACCCTGACAACAAGTGTAATGTTGCACCCCTTTTCATGCAAGGAAGATTCTGTGGTCTGTATCCTTAAAAGGGCTACTGTCCTCCTCCAAATCAGAAAATTGCTTGGGAAACGAATATAACCATTTACTGAGCTTAAATGTAATTGCTACTAAAATAACATACCATCGCTGCCAGACATTTCTTTCACCTGCTCCACTAGGTGTGCTTGCAAATTGATGTTTGCCCAAAACCAGCTCAAGTTTATGATTTGTCATTTTTATCCCAGGCCATTCTAATCTTAGCTAACTCTCTTTACTGCCTACAACCCTACTAGATTTCCTTAGTCAATTTGTTTTCTGATTTCCTCAGGCAATGGTTTCTTACCACCTATTATCTCCTGAAACGCTCAATACCCCTCCTTTTTTCACATGCAAAGGGAGCCTTCCTCATTAGATTGCTTCCTCGGCCTCACATAATATACTTACTTTACAGCAAAGTACAACGGTTTCCACTAAGACATCACTTCCACTCATACCCTGGATCCTATCTGCTCTAGTCTACATCATTAATTTCAAGTAAACTGGCTGTTCTGCACTGTTAATTTTTTTCTGTGTATTTTTTTTCTTCACAGAAAGGCATAGTAATCCCTTTAAGACATTAAAGATAACCATTCCCTGCTTAATACCCTACTGGAGTTTCCAATAACACTTAGAAAGAAACTCATATTCTTTTCCCTAGATTTATAAAGTTCTTCCTTGACCTGGCCCTGCCTAACACCTCCATCCACATCCCCTCTTACCTCACTCTGAATCACTCACTCCCACAATGGTCTCTGACTATTTTTCCCACCCACTAACCTTGTCCCTGTGTCCCATCCTTTGCAGTGGATGCCTCCTCTTCTGGGAATGTATTTTCTTATCTATCTTCTCCTTGACTTTATTCATGTCGCAGCTCAAATACCATTTTCTTCAAGATGGCTTCAGATACAGAATATATTCAACATCACCTCAAAACTCTTCATAAAAGACATGATGTGACAATGTTCTAAAGTATACTACATAAAATTCACAGTGGCTTTATTGAGGAAACTCAGGGAGGTAATTGTCAGAAAGAACAAGAATACATATCAACACATATGTATTCTCACACATATTAAGACATGACCAATAGTATTCTCCAATACTAAGTGAGCTTAACTTGCATGCTAAATAGCTCATTCCCACCCCACTGATAGTATTGGAGTGAAATTATCAGAAATTCTTGTATATTTGGTTGAACTCATAAACAATGTAGAAAGTACATTGACATGTTCGTATTCTCTTCTCTTTGAGATGAGTATTAATTAAATATGTGGGACCCAAATCCCAGAGCTTGAGTCTTGGTTCCACCATTTACTGTGTCTGTGATTTTGAATGAGATAGTCAGTGAATATCCTAGGTAAATTAATTGCTTTAAAAAGAAAATATATCTATAATTAAATTTTCTGAAAACTAGAAATTTATTAGTAACCTAAAATGAATGTTGATAAATTTTATTCCATGGTTGTTGAGTAAAAATTGTGACAAGCAACTGGCAACAACTATTTAGCTACAAGGTCACATATCAGTTACTTACCACAATTAAATATTGCAGGTTTCTAGACGGGTTAGTATAGTCATCAAATTCTTACATTACTATCATATAGAAAAAAACTAATTTAAAAAAAGACTATCTTTCATTATTCAAAGAATATAAGTTTTGATAATAAAATAAATCTGTGGGCTCGGCGCCTATAGCTCAACCGGCAAAGGCACCAGTCATGTACACCTAAGGTGGCGGGTTCGAATCCCCAGCCCGGACCCGCCAAACAACAATGGTGGCTGCAACCAAAAAAATAGCCGGGCGTTGTGGCGGGCGCCTGTGGTCCCAGCTACTTGGGAGGCGGAGGCAAGAGACTCGCTT
>CAUYTI010106380.1:0-26359 GCA_963575145.1 Galago senegalensis | reverse complement strand
TTTTCATTGGTGGTTGGTGATTTCATTAGTAAAGGAGGAAGTAAAGGAGGATTTGCATTGGTAGCTGATGATTTCACTAGTAAAGGTGAATTTGGATTGGTACAGGTGAGGGGTGGAGGGTCCCTTAACGGGGGGCTAGAGTTGGTGTAACTTGTTACCTGTATTTCAAGGTAATAGAAACTTACTATTTATTATAGCAGTTATTTGCCTAAGGTGACTCAGTTTACAGCGCAGTGGCTGTGCAACCTGGGGTGGGGGAAGGCAGCAGGGAGTGGCCCTGCAGGTTTTAGAGGTTGGGGCGGAAGGGCTATGCGGTAACAGCTAGGAATGGGGCTTGTACTGTGGCTTGTGCTGTAAACAGCAAAATGGAGCTAGTTTGGCTCTCACACTCCCAATTCCAGATACAGCAAAATGGGATATCATGAGTCTCATAATCAGAAATCTTTTAAAAATAGTCTGTGTTTGAACTATTTAATGTGAACATTATGAAACAATTAAAATCACTCTTTGTGGTGGGTTAAAACCCAGCCCCGGCCAAAAAACAAACAAACAAACAAACAAAACAAACAAAAAAAACCACTGTCTTAAAACTCCCTTTTGGAAAAGAAAGGACAGGAACACATACTTGTATACATCTGCATTTGAAGGGGGTATTTTTGCAGAGTTTTTTTTTTTCTTTGGCTGGAGAGGGTTTAAACCCCATATCTCCGGTATAGGGGGCCAGGGCCCTTACTCCTTGAGCCACAGGAGCTGCCCTAAGAGAGTCTCTTTTTATCTAATTCAAACGTGAATTTACATTTGGTGTGAGAGAACTGAGGCTGTGTTTCTTCTGCCTTTCTCTTAATTCCGTCTGGGCTCTGTGGCTTCAATTTTCCTTTCTCAGTTTTCATGAATCAAATATTTCCACTGCATCTTTCAAAATTTACTTTTGCATCCTGATTTGTCAGCAATAGTCCAATCTATGGCCACATCCAGCCTTGTCCTCTCAGTACCCACATTAAGTCAATGCTTTGAAAATTTCAAAGCACAGAACATGACAACTGTTTACAAAATGCCTGTCCTTTGTGATAATTGGTATTGCTGGGTGTTACACACGCCCATATGTATGAATGATGAAAACAATTACAACTATTCTTATGCGGGTGTTGTTTCTGACATCAACATAACCTTGTGTATCTAATGCATTTCCTTCTCCCTGGGTTCTGACCCTGGCAGGGCTCTGTCATGTCAGTACTTAGGCTGTAGAAATTCCCTGCACCTGGCTTCCAGTGGTTTTTACCTTCTCTCTTTAGCCACTGCCACGTGTGGGTTGGAATTCAGCATCTTGTTTTTATACAAGGACCCACTGGTGATTTATAACCTCCAATCTCCAATTTATCTAAGTCCTAAGTGAAACCGAATTCCGCCCAAATGTACTTCACTTTCCTTCACCATGATCAAGTGTCTAACGTTCTTTAGTTTGTATCAAAGTCTGCACCTTCCTCCTAACTGGTTCATGTCCCTTGTCCCTGTCATCAGTTCATGGGAATGTTCCTGCTCCATTTGTGGATGTCACAGGAACCCACAGACCTCAGGAGCTGCCTTAGGCAGACCCACGAGCTGTGATGTGCAGCTTCACAAAACTTAACACTCTCCCCCCCACCCATCCCCACGCCAGGCTGTATGGTGACCACTTTCACTGCTGACAACATAACCACTGTGGACTCAACACTTCCCCCCCTCCCAGGCTGTGTGGTAAACACTTTCACTGCTGATGATGTACCTGTCCCCAGACATGGGCACCCATACACACAGATAGGCCACATGCCCAGACAACTTGAATAAGCAAGCCCATTCTCCATGCCTTATGCCTGTCTCTGTGGCCATGACCAGGCTGAGATATTTTATCCTAATAGCTTAATGTTAAGATCAGCTGGGTAGAAATTTCCATATCCAGAGAAGGGCTTTGGAACCTTGGTCCTGGAATGAGTAATAAACACAGGAGTGTCCCCTGAGTCTGGTGTTGGTCACAGAAGTTGAGACTGGGCTTGTGTTCTGGGATGGGGGATCAGACTGGAGACTTGGGTCCTGAGTAGCACTGGCTCTACCCACATCAGAACAGTGATCATCACCCTCCTCCACAGACAGTGTTCCAGGAGCCCATGTATCCAGGTCTAAAGCAAGAGACAGGCTCTGGTGCTCTGTGCACTGGGAACCACCAGGCATCACTGTGTAGGGCTTCTCCAGAGAGGTGGTGGAACCAGGCCACATTGGCCACCTGACTCTGCTGCTCGTTACAGGACAGGAGGAGGTGACTATTATTTCCAGATGATGGGCCAGCTGAGTGAGCACTGGCTGCATGCAGCACCTTGTATGGGCACATGGGGCACGTCATTGGTAGGACCCAGCCTGACACAGGGATGGAGTCTGGTGCAGTCACTACTATGGTTGAGGTGTTGAGATAGGATGACTTGGAGCCAGAATGAACTGAGGTTTAACCAGTATATGCTTGTGTCTAAGGGTCTATAGTTCTGACGAAGTGTCATCAGTGCTGACCATTCTACCCAGTACTATTATGTCCCCAGGGCAGATATCAGCTTCTGTCCTGGGGATGGGCCCTGCAGGCAGCTGGACCAGCAGGAGAGGGGCAGAAATCTGTGAGCACAGGGTAGGTTCCCAGAAAGGGGGCAGAGCTGGGGAGGGATGACTGCAGGGAGTCAGGATCCTGGACCTGGGTCATGTTCCAGGACAGTGAGGAGGAGGGAACCCAGAGCAGGATGGGACAGCTCATAACCTGCTCCTTAGGACCCAAAGTGAAGACAGAGCTGCCTTAGATTTCTTTCCTGCTCTACTCACAGAGGAAGGTCAGAGGCAATTCATTCAAATTGACATCCACTTCTTTGCCTTTCTGGCCTTTTCTTAAGCCTTGTTCTGTGGAACCTTCTATGATATGTGTTGAAGTATGAGGATGCCAGTGCCCAGGGCCCTACAAAGTCTTGAGAGGCCTAAGTCAGAAGACAACCCCATGATTACACCCCCTTCTACAACCCCTGGGCCACAGCACCAGTGTTGGCAGGGACACACCCGCACATCCTGAGACAGGCCATGACAGCTATTAGAGGGCATAGATTTTGTAAGGAGAGTCTTTGGATTATCTGTCCAGAGATTATGGATAGAGGCTCCATTTCTAATACTTTAAAATATAGTCAGGAACCCAAACACTACAATGGTGTCCTTTCTTCTGAAGAGCCTTTTGGATGATTCTCTTCAAACCAATTGTAGGTCACACATTCCCTTATTGGGTAGAGGGGGCAGTCCAATCCACAGCTGCTCAGATGCACACTGTAGGTGACAGTATAATGTCAACTCCACTGTGCCCTGTCCCAGGCCTGCTGCTCCCACACCCTGCCCATCAGCCTCAGGGCAGCACATCCTGCACCTGCTCTGGGCCTGCTGTCCTCCCTGGACTCACCTGGTCTGGGTCCCTGAACTTACAATTGGCTGCCTTCACCTTCCCCTCCTCCTGGGCCAGCAGGTCACATGGCCCAGAACAGGATTCCCCCCGGGACTGTGATGCCACTGACATCTGTCCTTAGACTTTCCACCCTGAGCTGGTCATAGCCCAGGCGAACTAACCTTGGTCTCCTCCAAAGTCCCCATTGAGAGATTTTATGTTCAATGAGAATTTCTGCTACAAAACATGAATAGGGTGGGAAGATTGAGTGATAAATCAATCTAAAACTTCAAGTGAAGAACATAATATGACACTGTCAGATCTACTTTTTCAAGAATAATCAGATGTTTGAAGATCACATAACATAAGTCACCTCTGAGCTGGTCCTCCTCGAAATTACCAACAGGGCTTACTGACCTAGGTGAGGATAGTAGAGGGAGATTTTTGCCTCATTCCCACACAGGTCTGCAGCACTGTGTAAATCTTAGAGCTGCTGTGTCATATACTACAATAATAGGCAGCCTCATCCTCTGTCTGCAGCCCAGAGATATGCAGGATCCCTGCATTGGCCGAAACTCTTTGGATCCAGAGAAGCGGCTGAGGACTCCAGAGCCCTGGTGTTTATCTGAGTCTGACTTGAATCTCAGGAGATACTGGGGAGGGCTCCCCAGATTCTTCTGGTATCAAAATATGTTATAGCCACCCCCACTGAACTCAAATTCCTTGAGCATAACAGCAATGAAGTCACAAGCTACCAAACCTGGGATACAGCAAAAGCAGTCCTGAGAGGAAAATTTATTACTTTAGATGCCTACATTCAAAAAATGGAAAGAGACCACATAAACAAACTCACAAGCCATCTCATCAAATTGGAAGAAGAACAATCTAAGTCTAAAACCAGCAGAAGAAAAAAAATCCAAAATTAAAACAGAGATTAATGAAATTGAAAACAAATGAATCATTCAGAAAATTAACGAAACAAGGAGCTGGTTTTTTGAAAAATTAAATGAGATAGATAAACCTTTGGCCAGATTAACTAGAAATAGAAAAGCAAGATCTCTAGTAACCTCAATTAGAAATAACAAAGAGGAAATTACAGCTGATGCCACAGGGACGCAAGAGATCATCTCTGAATACTACCAGAAACTCTATGCTCAGAAACTTAACACTGTGAAGGAAATGAATCAATATTTGGAATCCCACCTTCTCCCTAGACTTAGTCAGGAATAAATAGATCTCCTGAACAGACCAATTTCAAGTACTGAGATCAACAAAACAATACAAAATATCCCAACAAAAAAATGCCCTGGTCCGGATGGTTTCACGCCAGAATTCTATCAAATGTTCAAAGAAGAGCTTATTCCCATACTGCAGAAATTATTCCAAAAAACTGAGAAGGAAGGAATCTTCCCCAACATATTCAATGAAGCAAACATCACCCTGATATCAAAACTACTACTACTTTTCCTACTACTAGGAAAAGACCCAACAAAAAAGGAGAACTGTAGACCAATTTCACTAATGAATAGAGATGCAAAAATTCTGAACAAAATCCTAGCCAATAGATTACGGCGTATCATTTAAACAGTCATACATCATGATCAACTATGTTTCCTCCCAGGGATGCAAGGCTGGTTTAACATACTCAGGTCCATAAAGGTTATTCACTGTATCGACAGAAACAAAAGCAAAGACCATATAATCCTCTCAATAGATGCAGAAAAAGCATTTGATAAAATCCAGCATCCTTTTCTAATTAGAACACTGAGGTATTGGTGGCACATTTTTAAACTGACGGAAGCTATCTGTGTCACAGCTAATATTTTACTGAATGGAGTAAAACTGAACGCTTTTCCACTTAGAACTGAACCAGACAAGGTTGTCCTCTGTTGCCATTAGTATTCAACATAGTGCTGGAAGATCTAGCCAATACAATCAGGAAAGAGAAGGAAATAAAGGTCATCCAAATGGAAGCAGAGGAGGTCAAACTCTCCCTCTTTGCTGACAACATGATCTTATACTTAGAGAACCCTAAAGACTCAACCACAAGACTCCTGGAAGTCATCGAAAAATACAGTGATGCCTCAGGATATAAAAGTAATGTCCACAAGTCAGTAGCCTTTGAATACGCCAATAACAGTCAAGATGAGAGGCTAAGTAAGGACAAAACTCCCTTCACAATAGCTTCAAAGAAAATGAAATACCTAGGAATATACCTTACAAAAGAGGTGAAGGACTTCTATAAAGAAAATTATGAAACCCTAAGAAAGGAAATAGCAGAGGACATTAACAAATGGAAGAACATACCATGCTCATGGCTGAGAAGAATCAACATTGTTAAAATGTTTATACTTCCCAAAGCAATCTACAGATTCAATGCCATCTCTATTAAAATACCAACATAATACTTTCAAGACTTGGAAAAAGTGATTCTTCGTTTTGTGTGGAATCAGGAAAAAAAACAAAAAACGCATATAAGGCAGTTCTTAGTAATAAAAACAAAGCCATGGGCATCACCATACCAGATTCTGGGCTGTACTACAAGGCCATAGTGGGTCAAGACTGCAGGATACTGGCACAAAAATAGAAACAGACATTTGGAATCAAATAGAAAACCAGGACATGAAACTAACATCTTACAAATACCCAATCCTCGATAAACCAAACAAGAACATACACTGGGGGAATGACTTCCTATTGAATAAACGGTGCAGGGAGAACTGGATATCCACATGTGAAAGACTGAAATTGGATGGGCATCTTTCTCCACTCACAAACGTTGATTCAAGATGGACAAAGGACCTAAATTTAAGGCACAAAATGATAAAAATCCTCAAAGAAAGCATAGGAAAAACACTAGAAGATACGGGTCTCGGGAAAGACTTTGTGAAGAAGATTTCCGTGGCAACTGCAATAACAACAAAAAATAAACAAATGGTACTTAATTAAACTGAAAAGCTTCTGTACAGCTAAGGAGGCAACAACCAATACAAACAGACAGCCTACACATGGGAAAGGATATTCACATATTTTGAATCAGACAAAAGCTCAATAACTAGGATCTATAGAGAACTCAAATTAATTCACAGGAAAAAAGCCAACAATCTCCTATATCTATGTGCAAGAGACATGAATAGAACCTTCTGTAAAGAAGACAGGTGAATGGCTAGCAAACATATGAAAAAATGCTCCTTGTCCCTAATTATTAGAGAATGCAAATCAAAACCACCCTGAGATATCATCTAACCCCAGTGAGAATGGCCCCCATCACAAAATCTCAAAACTGCAGAGGGGGCGGCACTCTTAGCTCAGCTGGCAAGGGCACCAGCCACATACACTTAAGGTGGCATGTTTGAACCCAGCCTGGGTCTGCTAAGCAATAATGACAACTTCAACCAAAAAATAGCCAGGTATTATGGCAGGCATCTGTAGTCCCAGCTACTTGGGAGGCTGAGGCAAGAGAATCACTTAAGTCCAAGAGTTGGAAGTTTCTGTGACAGCTTGAGATTCTGTTTCAAAAATTAAAAACAAACAAACAAACAACAACAACAACAACAAAAAAAAAAAACGAAAAATAAAACTGCAGATGTGTGGATGGCCTGGATGTGGAAAGAAGGGAACACCTTTGCATTACCGGTGGGACTGCAAACTAATACACCTTTTTTGGAAGGAAGTATGGAAAATCTTCAAAGAACTCAAGCTGGACCTCCAATTTGATCCTGCAATCCCATTACTGAGCATCCACCCAGAAGGAAAGAAATCCTTTTATCATAAGGACACTTGCACTAGACTGTTTATTGCAGCTCAATTTATAATTGCCAAAATGTGGAAACAGCCTAAATGCCCATCAACCCAGGAATGGATTAACTACCTGTGGTATATTTATACCATGGAACACTATTCAGCCGTTAAAAAAGATGGAGACTTTACATCCTTTGTAATAACCTGTATGGAAATGGAATACATTATTCTCAGTAAAGCATCACAAGAATGGAGAATCATGAATCCTATGTGTTCAATTTTGATATGAGGACAATTAATGAGCTAGTACACCATGAGGGTGGGGTAAGGGCAGAGCAGAGAGAGAAAGAAGGAGGGAGAGGGTGGGGGAAAGGAAGAGCAGAGAGAGGGAAGGTGGGAGGGTGATGGGGTCTCAGTGTGTGATATACCTCTTGGGGACAAGACACAATTGTAAGAGGGGCTTTACCTAACAAATGCAACCTGTGTAACCTGATTTCTTGTACCCTCAGTGAATCCCCAACAAAAAAAAGAAAAAGGAAAAAAGTCACAAGATATCACCTAACCCCAGTGAGAAAAGCCCATATGACAAAATCTCAAAGCTACAGATGCTGGAGTGGATGTGGAGAGAGGGGCCACTGTGGCACTGCTGGTGGGACTGCAAACTAATACAATCTTTTTGGAAGGAAGTGTGGAGAATCCTCAAAGAACTCAAACTAGACCTCCCATTTGATCCTACAATCCCATTCCTGGACATCTACCCAGATGGAAAAAAAAATCATTTTCTCACGGGAACATTTACCTAGGCTGTTTATCACAGCTCATTTTACAATCAAGAAACTGTGGAAACAACCTAAATGCCCACCAATCCAGGAACAGATTAACAAGCTGTGGTATATGTATACAATGGAATTCTATTCAGCCACCTAAAAGGATGGAGACTTTACATCTTTTGTATTAATCTGCATGGAGCTGAAACACATTCTTCTTTATAAAGCATCACAAGAATGGAGAATCAAGAATCCAATGTATTCAATTCTGATATGAGGACATTTGATGACCTAGTAGTGCTGCTTGACCAGGTGACAGCTCTCTGGGAACTGTGCTTTTCATCCCTCTTATCCCCAAAGAAGGTGCATTCCAGCATCTTCCCAACCAAAGACCCAGAGAGAAGAAAGAATCAGGTTCATAGGGTTAAAGTAGGGAAGGTGACAGTGAATGGTCCCAGAGCCATCTCCTACATGGAGGGCTCATCCTGCACCTGGGAATTCAGGACCTCTCTGGGACACATTCTAAGGATAAGGAGGACGCAGCTTCCCAAGGCTTCAGACTTCAGGGAATGATTTACAAAGCCTTGGACATGTGCAGGTGACATAGAGGAGACTGGGCAGAGGGGACCTGAGTAGACAGGTCACACAAGCTGCATTTTTATCCCCAGTGATACCCCCCACACACATGTAGGTAGTTCTTACAGCCTCTGGAGACAAATGTCCCCTTTGCACTGGGGAGCCAGTGAGAGGAGGTGTGATTCTCATTGACCCCATGAAGATGAGGCAAGTCGAGAGCATCAGACTTTCTAGGAACACAAGAGACAGCAGAAGCCACAACCTGAGAAAGTGTTGGTCAAAAGCGGGGGCAGGTGATGATGGATTTGATGGTGGAAATGAAGGGTAGACTCTGGTCTCATTCCCCCATGGATGGAAGTTCTCTTGGCATTGAGTCGTATTCAGCCTTGAGAGCAGTGGTCAGCTTGACCCTGTCCCTAGAGGTAAAGGTATCTAGGATGTCATAGTGACAAAGTAGAATCCAGATGAACCCCAAAACATCCTAGATTGCTGTCTGGTCACAGACAGGCTTTCTGTCTGGGCACTCTTGGGAACCAGGCTCCACGATCACCCTCAATGATCTGTGCACATCATGAGCTCCACTGGGAGAGTGACATGAGGTGTACACTGGGACACTTCTTGTCCCTAATGTCCCACAGACCCTACGTCACATCCTGAAGTGTTTAAAAGTCCCAGTGAGGCAGAAGAGGAGTGGACAGAAGTCAGTGTTGTGGGCTCAGGGAAGCCCGCCCATGGGGTCCCCATGTTCCTGAATGGGATCAGGTGTAGGAAAGTCACATTCAGGGGACCTACATCCCCTAACTCCCCTGGAGCAGGCTCAGCATTTCCCAGCTGAGGTGGAACCTGCCCTTCCCCTCTCATCTCCCACAGGGAGGTTGCTGCCTCCCCTGTCAGAGGCCCCCACACCCACCCTCTATCCTGAGGTGACAGTTAAAGATGCAGGAACCCATGAGTGAGCCAGGCCAGCTCTGTGCCTGGAATTCCTCCCTGACCCATGTCCTTGGTCAGTAATTCACACTCCACTGCCCAGTCCATGACTTGTAGGGAGCCTGAGGTGGCCCTGAGCTCAGGTGACTGGGAGAGAAGGGGCAGTGTCTCCCATGACATCTGCTGTCCATGCTGTAGGACTGTCCACAGCTGGGATAGTCCCTGGGCACTGACCAAGACGTAAACCAGAGGAGGGTCATTTTCATCCTTTTCAGGCTAGTTCCACAGACACAGCCTCCAGATTAGTTTTTGTTTCTGTTTTAGTTTTCCTCAGACTTCAGGAACAGTGAATGTAAAATTGAGAGAAATAATATTTTAAACCAGAGGTGCTTTCGAGTGCAGTTTGAATACATGGAACACATTTAACAATTTAAAAATTAACATAGAACAAGACCCTGAGCAGGCTGAGGTTTTTGTCCCACTTCCTCATCTGCCTGTGTCACTGTGTAAACCACTGCTGTCACCACTTCCACAGTAATAATCAGCCTCATCCTCAGACTGGAGGTTGGAGATGGTTAAGTAGCGGCCAGCCCCAGAGCTGGAGCCTGAGAAGCGGTCAGGGATCCCATCCCCCTTGCTGCTGGTTCCATCACTGTAAAGCCACATCAAGTACCGAGGGGCCTTCCCTGGCTGCTGCTGGTGCCATGCAACGGCATAGCTGCTATGCCCACTGTCCAAGGTGCAGGAGAGCTTGACCGAGGCTCCCGGGGAGGCAGATGCAGAGGGCGGCTGAGTCAGTGCAAGCTGTGAGAGGGACCCTGCAAACACAGACACCCATTATGGCCTGGAGGAAAGACAGGAGGGAAGGATTGTCCAGGCACAAGTTTGGGAAGTGGGCTGGAGGGTAAGGGTGATGAGGACCGTCCTGACCTGTGCAGTGAAGGAGGAGGATGAAGGGGAGTGGGGTCCAGGCCATGGTGCAGACACCCCAGAGCTCTGCTGAGGCAGACACACTGCTGTCCTCTCTTATCCTCCCTCCAGCCCCAGAGGAGAGAGAGGGGCCCTGCATGCAAATGTGCTGCTCTTCCCCTGCCCAGCCCAACCGTCCCTGGGCCTGTGTGCAGCCCTAGTGGCTGGGTGTCATTTCTGAGAGGGGTTTGGCGTAGGCCTGGCCTGAGGCTCCCCAGAGGGCCATAGAAGTCCCAGCTTTTGCCCCCAGGGATTTCTGTGCAAAGATCAGTCAGGTGTCTGGTTCCCCACAGCGCCCCCTGCTGCCCGGTTCCAGGTCCAGAATGTCTGAGACCAGACCCTGGGATGTCCTGACAGCTGCATCTTCCCCCACCTGGGGCCTTGACCACTGCCCACACCCTGCCCAATAACAAGGCAAGCCCCCTCCTCAGGGAAGACTCCTACCCCTGTCAGTTGGCAGTTTTTGATTTGGGCCTTCTTAGTGGGAACAGGACACACAATTTACTTCACATTACAAGGAGTCATCAGGGGAGGGAGAATCTCATCTACAAACCGCATGAAATAAAATGGGCATCAGTGCAGAACAGGGACTGTCCAGCCATGACCCACCTCCCAGCTGCACTTGGAGTCAGGTTTCTCTTCCTCTGTTTGATTCCTCAGGAGACCACAGAGACCAGCAGAGTGGGGAGTGTTTGGGAGGCTGAATCAGTGTCCTTTCTGATTCCCTGGAAATGAAAAGAAATCCAGGAAGCAGAAGTTCATAGTCTGCCCTGTAGAGGCGACGTGATTCTGTGGACTTGGGGCTTCTGAAGAACTTAGGATTTAAAGAGGCTCAAGATCATCACTCCAGGATGTGATGTAGGGTCTGTGGGACATTAGGGACGTGGGTGTCAACTTTGGAGGAAAGTTCTGGAAAAGCACCAGTAACTTTTCTGTTATGAAGACCTTGTTAAATAATTAAAGGGGTCACAACAGTGAAGAGGGAGGAGAGAGAGTGGAGTGACTGTGGAACTGAGAAGGGGACCTGTGAGTCCAGACCAGGGTGGCTGGAGGGTGGGGAAGGTCAGCAGAAGAAGCCCCTGGGGCATGGAGCCCAAACTGGAAAGAGCTCAGGTCACAGTAAGTTTTGTTTGCTGTTTGTACAATTTTTAAAGCAAGAAACACTGATTTTCCCATTTGTCCTCTGCTGTAGGATTTAAAATCTCAACTCATTGGTTCTTTTTCATGGAATTCTCACAGGTTCTTGTGGAATTCTATGTGGATTTTGGATGTCAGAAAGTTTGCTTGAAATCAAAATCTCAGGTCTACTCAAGACCCAGTGAGTCAAAATCTACCTTGTAAAAGATTCCCAGAAATGTCATGTGCTCATTAAATTTTAGGACTTCCTGTTTTAAAACTCACATGCATGAAATTTCTTCTGAATTGTTCCTTGAGATTCAGTCTGTCCTTCTCACAGAGACCCAGCAGACTCACATCTGCTTTCTCCATTTGCCTCCCATTCAGTATGGCAACAATCACCCTCTCACCACACAAAATGCACAGAAATCCCCAGAAGTGTGTTAATAACGATGATTCAATAATAACAAGTCCCATTAGTAAGGATAGTATCACCACATCTTTATTGGTCCTTGAAAACATAGAATTAGACAAATACTATAATACATTATTATCAGTTAGAATAAGATAATATAAAATGGTCAGTAAAATATCCTTTTTAAGAAAACAAAAATTACTTATGTGAATCTTGGATGAATAGAGAAGTGAATAGAAGGTACACTATGTTTATTGATTACAGGAGCTGGAAATTTGAAAACAAACATGAAGGAAATACACTCAGATTCTGAAATAAGGTTCACGTGTATTATTTAAGAAGCACACTTCTCAAAAACTTACTTTCTAGTATTTTTGTGCAATGAACTTTTATCACTTCAGAATGCAACAAAATACAACGTTAATGATATTTTAAAGAAAGTCTCCTGCCCTTTGTGCATGGTCAGCAGAGGCCACTGTCTGTGGACATTGCGTCCAGCCCCTCACTCTGAGGCAGGCTGGGATTACAGCACGCTGGATTCCGTGCTTTCTGGACCAGTTCTTCACAAATCATCCATCATTTTCTCAACTCTAAGCCTCAGACGCACATAGGATTCAGTTCAGACACGTCCCATCACCTATTTTTCTGTGTATAGTCACAGTTTAGGTTGTCGCGAGAATTGAGGCATGTGGTAATGTGATCCAGGTATATTATGATCATATCTGCCCCCAGGCTGGGTTAAGAGCAGGCTCGTGTCTTGGTCCCCATCTGGGTCACTCACTGAACACCTCTGTGGTGAAGCCAGCAGTAGTACTGAGTCCTCAGGCTGGGGCCTGAGGGGGACAGGACAGCTCCATCCCCAGCAGGGATCCTGGTGACTGGGTGGGAGCCCAGTAGTGTTGCTTCTTTGTATCTTGAATCGGAATTCAGGGGCACGTCCAGACTTCTGGTAGACACAGGTGGACAGGGACTGCTGGTCACCTCTCAAGGGCTGGAGCTGCAGGTGAGATTGATCACCCCTTTGGTCTACAGAGTGAGTGAGGGCTCCAGGGAGCACAGGCCCAGGTGAACCCTGTGAGTTTATTTTAGGCCTTGCTCAGCTCTGACAAAGTCCCCACGGCTACTTGGTGACATCCTCTGGAGAATGTGACTGTGCTGATTATGAGGAGCTAAATGTAGCCCTTTCTTTCTTTGAACAAATAAATATTATTTAACAATATCCACTAAATTTCCCCCCCACAAGTCAACCCATTTTCACCTCTTCACTCCATTATTTTTACATTATTCTCCTGTTGGATGTAGTAACTTCCCCAGTGACGGACAATCAGATATTTCCAGTTCCTGAGTCCCTCCTGAACTTTCTTTGTAAAATTCCATCTATTATATTCTTCAGGTTTTCAAAAATTTATATTTGGTTTGATTTTTAAAATTTGAATTTGTTTTCTGATAGGTTCCCCTTTTCAATTTGTTTGAAAAGTGTTTGTAGTTGAAAATCTGTCGGATAATTTCAGCATCTGAGTTACATCAGTGGTCTTGTATATTGATTTTCATCTCTCCTGTAAGTTTTTATGTTTCTGCTCCTTGACATGACAAGTGACATCTTTTGTACCCCTGACATTGTGGATATTACATTCGGAGACTCTGGCTCCTCTTTAACCTTCTCTATGAGCCCCCCCACCTCAGCTCCCCACTGGCCCAGCTGAGGGGGGCCCGATGCTCACTGCCCCCGAGCCGCTGACACCTTCCTGGGGACAGGGGAACAGTGATTTGCACAATGTGACCCCTTCAAGAGGGGGTGTGAGATTAGCTACCCACTGGACTCTGTTGTGCCTCTGACATTAGGGAGGGGACTGAAGAACTGAGTGACAGTGACCCTGACTCTGTTCCCCTGTCCAGTACTCTTATCACCAGGTGGGAGTCAGTGCTCAGCTCCTCTGGTTTCCAAGATCCCCTCAGTCAGGGTCAGAGTGGGCGTCCTATAGGGCTGACCATCCTGCCATGTCCCTCTTCATTCATCACTTAGCTGGAGATGGGGTTGAATTTCAGCTCCACCTAGGGCCCCCCCACCATCAGGTGGGAGGCATTAGGGTATAAGGAGCTCCCACTAGCATGGCCCTGCTCAGCCTCATTGATGTTGACTGACTGGGGTGAAGGTTTGAATGGTCACTGAACCCCACAGACACTAATCCAGATGTGCTGTCAGAGCACGGCCATTTCCCGCAGGATAAGGGTTGTTGACAACAGGGTTTTGAGTCAGCACAGCCTGGGAGCTGCTGGTCCCATAGGAAAAGCCACACTGACCATCATAGCTGCTTCTAGGAAGGACATGGAGGCTGCCTGCCACCTGGCTCAGGGGCTGCAGGCAGTCAAGTCAGCACAGACTGGGCCCAGGACCCTGAACTTTGGGACAGACAACAGAGGGAGAAGGGTGGGTCAGTGGACAGGGACATACCCAGGGTCCCTGGTACTTTCATCCCCAGCCTGATGCCTGAACAAGGCCCCTGTGTAGTGAGCGAGAAGGACGAGAAGGAGAGGGACACCCGTGCTGGGGACCCCCATACATTCTACATCCTGAGGATCAGGGCTTGAGCCCCCCAAGTCCCACTTAGCCCCTTTAGAAGCCCAGGGACAGGGATGGATCCTTCATGCAAACCAACCTCCCCCTGGATGTCCCAGCCCACCCAAGTCTCTGCCTCTGACCCCTGTCTGGGAAGCTGGTGCTCGGAGGGGTAGGCCTGAGTGGTTCTGTTCTTTGGTGCTCCAGAGGCCTGTGAGGACATAGCTGCTGGCTCAGTGACCACAGGGCAGAGGGGTCAGACCAGGGCAGGTGGGGCTTTCAGCTGGGACCCAAACTCAGGTGTCAGGGACAGGCCACAGCGCCCCCTGCTGCCCAGACCCAGACCTGCCCATGTGTCCTGTCTGCCCCTCTGTGCACTGTGTCCTCCCACAAAGGATGCATCTGGGCAGGGTTCATGTCCCACATACACAGTCCCAGGTGTCCACACAGCCTCTTCTCCCCTGGGCTCTCCTGCCTGGTCCCTGTGTGGTTTATAGGAGAGTCCTGGGAGCTCTTCTTCCCTGAGGAGCCTCCCCGGGGGCAGCAGAGCAGGAAGCCCAGGGGGGTCAGGGCAGCCCCTCGCTCCAGGGCACCAGGAGCTTCTCCTCTTCCTCCTCCCTGGGCAGAGCAGAGCCTCCCACCCAGGTGGCCAAGACCTGCCCTCTGGCCCAGCCTCTTTCTCTGGTGCACCCCGTGCCCCTGAGCCCCTCACTGGCACAGATCGCAGATAGAGAAGAATATGAATGAAAAATGTTTGCCCACCCCAGGCACACCTCCTAGGGTGATGCAGACACTCAGTGTGACTGTGAGGGAGAGGAGGCGAGCGGGTCCTGGGAGGCTGTTTGTTCCTGACCCTTCTCCCTCTTCACTGGACACTGAAAGAACGTTAGCCCATTTCAAGGTTAGAGTCAGCACCCCTAATCACACCTTGGGCACATGGGGTAAACACTCCTGCCATCTCAGACACTGAATGTGGAGACAGTGCCTGGGACAGAGGCCCTGGGCTATGAGGGGCCCTTAGGCATCCCTGAGTCTTCACCTGGCCTGAGCCTCAGTGAGCAGAGGGAGGGAGGAGGAAAGGGAGGAGTCCAGGTGTGGGGAACACCTCTGCTCTGCTCCATGGGCCCCTAGTGGAGCCCTGATGCCCATGTCTCCTCAGTTCCCCCCTCCCCTTGAGCACAGACAGCCCCTTCGTCAAATCTGTGCTAATCCCATGAGCTGTGCAGCCCCACTCAGGGCAAAGTGTGACCTGCCCCTGGGAATTGCTCCTGGGACAGAGACCACAGGAAGGGAGTAACCTGCACACCCCAGAGGCTCTGAGAGGGACAGCAGGTAGGACAGATGGCCCTGCATAGAGGACACTGACCATAGCTGTTCCATGATCTTTCCCAGGACCCCTCAGGAACAGGCAATGGTTTACTTCAACTCAAGAGCTCAGGACCTGCCAGGTCTTCTCTTTGTCACAGCTCTAGTCCCCATGTGTCCTCTCACTAAGAGTCACAAGAGACAATCTTTTCTTCATGCTGCACCCCCATTACCACATCTGCCCCCCATCTGTCCTCTGACCTCCCCCTGCTCACTTCACTTTTCTTTTCTGCATAACCCTTGGGCCTCAGCCCCTCATGGGTGTCTCTGCAAGACCCACACTGCAGAGAGCTCAGCCCCTGACAGGGCACCTGGGCTGGACTGCCCATGGCTGAGCCTCCCTCTTGCTTCCCTTCTGCACCAGCCCTGACCCTGCTGAGCCTACACATCCCTCAGGGGCAGACTTCACTGTCACAGTCAGTTCCTGAGGGGCAGACATGGAGACGGAGATTCTGTCTGCAAGGACTATTGCAAGTGCCTCCTGATAATCCCAGACAGACACTGTCTGCCTATTAGACAGTTACTCCTCCCCCCCCACCCCTGGTCACTCATGGGACATGGAGGGATTGGGAATCCTGCTGGGGCAGAAGGGTCTAGTGTCCGGAAGCTCATGAGGATGCCACAACGAGCTGAGAGAGAACAGGTCCCCTGGTGGCTCTCGGCAGATGCTGTTTGATCAGGTGAAAGCACTCTGTGAACTGTGATTTTTATCCCTCTTATCTACCCAAAACTAAGGTGCATGCCAGCATCTTCCCAACCAAAGACACAGAGAGAGGACAGAATCAGGTTCATGGTATTAAAGTAGGGAAGGTGACAGTGAAAGGTCCACAGCCATCTCCTACACAGAGGGCTCATCCTGCACCTGGGAATCCAGGGTCTCTCTGGGACACACTCTAAGGATAAGGAGGACCCAGCTTCCCTAAGGCTTCAGAGCTCAGGGAATGATCTATAAAGTCTTGGACACATGCAGGTGACATATAGGGGACTGGGCAGAGGGGACCTTGGTAGCCATGTCACACAAGCTGCATTTTTATCCCCAGTGATACCCCCCACACGTGTGGGCGGCTTTTATAGCCTCTGGAGACAAATGTCCCATTTGCACTGGGGAGCCAGTGAGAGGAGGTGTGATTCTCATTGACCCCATGAAGATGAGGCAAGTTGAGAGCATCAGACTTTCTAGGAACACAAGAGACAGCAGAAGCCACAACCTGAGCAGGTTTTGGTCAAAGGCGGGGACAGGTGAGGGATGGATTTGATGGTGGACATAAAGGGTAGACCTTGGTCTCATTCCCCCATGGATGGGAGTTCTTCGTAGCATTGGGTTGTATTCAGACATGACAGAAGCGGTCAGCCTGACACTGTCCCTAGAGGCAAAGGTGTCAAGGAGGTCATGGTGATAACAGAGAACCCAGGTGAACCCCAGAACATCCAAGGCTGCTGTCTGGTCACAGACTCAGGCTTTCTGTCTGGGGATTCTTGGTAAGCAGGTCCATGATCACCCCCAATGATCCATCCCCATCATGAGCTCTGTAGGGAGAATGACATGAGGCACACATTGGGACATTTCCGGTCCGTGGTGTCCCACAGACCTTATGTCACATCCTGGACTATAGATAAGTCCCAATGAGGCAGGAGAGGAGCAAACAGAAGTCAGTGTTGGAGGCTCAGGGAAGTCCGCCCATGGGGTTCCCGTGTTCCTGAGAGGGATGAGACATGGGAGTCTCATTCACGGGACCTACATCCCCCAACTCCTCTGGAGCAGGCTCAGCATTTCCCAGGAGAGGTGGAACCTCCTGTTCCCCTCTCACCTCCCACAAGGAAGTTTGCTGTCTCGGGCCCATAGCTGGCCCCACGTCCCCCCTCTATCCTGAGGTGACAGATACAGCTGCAAGAACCCATCAGTGAGCCAGGCCAGCTCTGTGTTTAGAATTCCTCCCTGACCTGTGTCCTCAGCTGCATTTCACATCCCACTGCTTGGTTCCTAGGACATAGAGACCTCGGGCAGCCCTGAGCACAGGTGACTGGGAAGGAAGGGGAGGTCCCTGCTGTGACAACTGGAAGGGACTAGTCCATGCTGTAGGACTGTCCACCTGCTGAGATGGTCCCTGGGTACTGACAGAAATGTGAGTGTGGAGAGGCTGATTTTCCACATTTCAATTGAAAAAGGCCAGTCACATGGACACTGGTTCTAGCGTTTTAGAATTAATAATCAATGTTTTAGTGTTACCAGATTTTATATTTCATTTTTGTTTTAGTTTTCCTGAGACTTTTCAGAAACAGTGAATGGAAAACTGAGAAAAAAAATATTTTAAACCAGAGGTATTTCCAAGTACAGTTTCACTACATGGAACATATTTTAAAATTTGAAAATTAACATAGAACAAGACCCTGAGCAGGCTGAGGTTTTTGTCCCACTTCCTCATCTGCCTGTGTCACTGTGAGTTAATATCAGAGCCCCAGGTCTGACAGTAATAGTCAGACTCGTCCTCAGACTGGAGATTGGAGATGGTTAAGTAGCGGTCAGCCCCAGAGCTGGAGCCCGAGAAGCGGTCAGGGATCCCATCCCCCTTGTTATGGTTTCCATTACTGCTAACATACATCAAGTACCGAGGGGCCCTCCCTGGCTGCTGCTGGTGCCATGCAATGTCATAGCTGCTGTGCCCACTGTCCAAGGTGCAGGAGAGCTTGACCGAGGCTCCCGGGGAGGCAGATGCAGAGGGCGACTGAGTCAGTGCGAGCTGTGAGAGGGACCCTGCAAACACAGAAACTCATTATGACCTGGAGGAAGAACAGGAGGGAAGGATAGTCCTGCCATGGGTGACGGAGGACGTGTCAGTTTGCTGGGGGTCAGGGTTCTGAGGATGGTCCTGACCTGTGCAGTGAAGGATGAGGGTGAACAGGAGTGGGGCCCAGGCCATGGTGCAGACTCCCCAGAGCTCTGCTGAGGCAGACAGGCTGCAGGTCTCTCTTATCCCTCCTCCAGCCCCTGCATGCAAATGTGCTGCTCTTCCCCTGCTCAGCCCAGACCTCCCTGGACCTATGTGTAGCCCCATTGTCTGGGTGTCATTTCTGGGAGGGGGGATGGACTCTGCCAGGCATGAGACTCCCCAGTGGCCCAAAGAGGACACAGCTGCTGGCTCCATTCAGCCCTGAACAGAGCCCAGGGTCAGGTGTCTGGGTTCCTTGCTGAGGCCCCCAGAGCCCTCAGTGACATGCACACAGCGCCCCCTGGTGCCCAGCCTAGCTTTAGTGTGTCTGAGCAGATGCCAGTGGGTCCTGGCAGAGGCTCCTGTGCCCACCAGGGCCTTGACCACTGCCCGCTCCCTGACCAAGGGCAGAGCGAGGCCCCTCTTAAGGGCAGCTCCTACCTTATTTCAGTTGTTAGTTTTCTATTTGGGTCTCCCCAGTGGGAACAGGACACACAACTCACCCCACATGTAGGGGAAAGAGTGTCTCCTAAACAAAATGCACTTGCACTCTTTCTTCACTTTTAGCCACTGAGATGTCCACAGGATAGTGGGGAAGGAGCCCCTACACTGAAGGACTGTGCTATGTTTGGTGTAAAGTGTTTCTGAAGGAAGTCTAAAGGGCGGATTGGGGCAGGGCGGGCTCTGCGCACAGCCTGGAGTTACAGCCCTGAACCCAGAATCAGACACAGGACAGGACTGAGGACGGAAGACAGAGGCCCCTTCCCAGGCTGGTCTCTGAAATCTTTCTGTTCCTTGGCATCCAGGCCATAGTGTGGCCTTTCCAGAAACCTTCCAGATGCATAGCAGGTTGGGTGCATGGTCCTTTGTCACACTCTCAGCTCCCTGACCTCCTCCCTGGGAGAGTGTGTGTGGGTTGTACATTATATAAAGATGAGCCTTTCTCCAACACCACCAGTACCATCTGATTCTGTGTCCTTGACCCAGGGGCAGCTCCTCTGTCAGGGAGGCTGGGCTGGTGTGAGCTTTGAATTTGCCTCTTGGGAGGAAGCACCTGCTGTCCCCTCTAACTCAGGCCGGTGAGCTCAGACCCCGGGACCATTAAATTTGAACCATTTTAGTTTCAGCCCTGGTTCAGCCCTGAGAAGACCCACAGCTACCCCTGCTGGGCTGAGGCAACTATCGTTCCTACTTTGTTCTCCAATCACGTGAAATAGCTTCTCCACTGGCTGAATTTTAGCTTCCTTGTCATTAGTTCGGGGTCTCTCCAAAGAGTTCTTTTTTTTTTTTTTTAAAGTTCATTTTAAAAATTTTGTTTTTTCTATAATTTCCATTAGTTTTTTTTTCATGATTCTAATGTTTTTAGAAATTTTCTCCTTTCTCTTTTGTTTCAAGAACATCTAAAGTCTCTGATCCAAGGGATGTCCTGATTGCTGACTTAGACACATCTGCCACACCATTTCACCACCTAGATCATCTCAGTGTCGGGGACATGTATAGTCTTTTCTCCATCCATGTTGTGGTGTTTTGGTTCATAATATGACAGGTGATTTCTTATTGTATCCAAGACATTTTCGATATTGTATTATGGGGCCTTCTAGAAGTTTTGTCAATAGATCTGGAATAGTATCTGCTTTTGGTTCACTGTTTCTGAATTAATTTTCATTTTTCCTTTCTACAGAGAAATGGGATGCATTCCCCTTTGTAAGAACTTAGTTTCAGATTTTGCCATCATCAAATCATATTGGAAATGAGTCCCCTGCAGTCTGCTTCCCATCTGAAATGCTCCTGAATCCTCACGTGTCTCTCATCCTGTATGACAATAGGGACTTGACTCCCAGCAGCCATGCATGGAGACCCATTTCCCCTTATCCTCACTGGCCTTCAGCACTATTTTCTCCTGACTGTACAACCCAGGCCATGGTGGACACAGCCCTGGTCCCCACAGTAGGGCTGGGCTGCCCCAGGCCCTGTTTTCTCCCCATCCGCTGCACAGGAGGGGCCGCTTATGCAAATGTGTTTCCATTCAGGGTCTTCGCAGCCCCTCCCTGACCCTGGGCTGGGGCTCAGCTCTCCCTGCAGACTGAGGAGGGGATGGTTTGCTTTGCCCCTTGGGGGAGCCCATGGAAGAAGGACCTGCTAAGACCATACAAAGGTCCATACTCAGGAGACTGTGCCAGGACAGAGAGGACACAGCTGCTGAGTCTCCATCAGTGAGCACAGGCCTAGCCCTGAGGCCCAGGCTCCTTGGAGGGACTGTCCTCCCTGAACAGGTGTATAGGGACCACAGGGCAGTCCCCCAGCACCTCCTGCTTATCTGGGCACACACCTCCCCACTGTCCAGACACCTGAGGGCTCAGCTGGTGTCTGCAGCTCCCTAGTCACTGTCTGTGCACAGACCTATCAGCTGAACCCTAAGTTGTATGATTCTGAACTGTTGTGCTTAGTCCTGTAGTTTCTCACTCCCAGGAGGAATCTTGGCTGATAGGAGGTGCAAATATTTACATACACAACTTTTTAGAGGTATCTGCACTACCAGAGTAGAAAAAGCTTAATGACTCATGTGTACCACCAGGCCGAGCATCACAGATGCTGTCATAGTTGAGATGGTTTTGAGCATGTGTAGGGGCTGTTCACGGAATAGGACAGGGAGGGGATTTCCTAGGAAATAATCCTAGCAGCCCTTTTATAAAATGGGACTGCAGCAAATATTCCATAAAAACCTCCAGGTCATGTGATTCTTTTAGAATTTTGATAAGGCTTAGATATGGTTCAGTATTTGTGAAAAAGCAACAGATGTAGTAGGCTTAATATTCACTAACAAAAAGTAGTTGGCTTTTTTATTTTTTATTTTCTAAGGGATCTTTGTCTTTCTATGTTTGTAGTCTCCTGAATATGTGTTTGATACATTCCACGCCAGGATTATATCTTAGCTTTCAAATGCTTTGTCTACAGTTTAGACAGAAGTTTTCTCTGTATTCACTGACTCACTGTTTTAATTTACCAAGAAGCGGGGTGGACCATTTGTTGTTGGGACTGTTGGGCTGCAGGAAAGGTGAATGCAGGGACCCTTGGCTTCTCCCTGTGCCAGGTGTTCCAATCTGCAGGCCCAGGTCGTCTTCAACTCAAGAGCTCAGGACCTGCCAGGTCTCCTCTTTGTCACAGCTCTAGTCCCCATGTGTCCTCTCAATAAGTGTCACAAAAAACAATCTTTTTTTCATGCTTTATTCCCGTTACACATCTGCCCCACCCCCATCCTTTGACTCCCCAGGCTCACTCTGGTTTTCTTTTCCACATAACCCTGGGCCTCCCCACCCTGAGGCTGTCTTTGCAGGACCCACACTGCAGAGAACTCAGCCCCTAACAGGACAGCTGGGCCTGGCCTGCTTAGCCTCTTTTTTGTTTCCTTTCTGCACCAGCCCGAGGCCAAGCCAGAGCCAGACTTTCAGATGCTGAGCCTACACGTCAGGGTCAGACTTCACTGTCACTGTTCCTGAGGAGCAGACATGGAGATGGGGATTCTGTCTGAACGGACTGCTGGAAGTGCTTTCTGATCATCCCAGACAGACACTGTCTGCCTACTAGACAGTTCCCAGCCTTTGGTCGCCCATCAACAGTGGGGGGACACAGGTGACCCGTGTCCATTAAAGACATGGATGGTGCAGAAAATTCCAAGGTCCAGGAGCCCATCATGGTGCAGGAAGGAGCAGGAAGCAGAGAGAAGCTCCCCTGCTGGGTCTTGGCAGATGCTGGACCAGGTGACAGTTCTCTGTGTGGCCTGCACTTTTTATCCCTCTAGTTCCCAGTAACCAAAGTGTATTCCAGCATTGTCTCAACTAAGGAAACAGAGAGGGGAGAGAATAGGGTTAACATCAGGACGGTAAGCGTGAGGAGTTTCAGAGCCATCTCCTCATAGGGAGGGCTCATGTGCACCAGTAATCTCCTGGGGACACAATCTGGGGATAAAGAAGACCCAGATTCCCTGAGGCTTCAGAGGTCAGGGAATGATTCACAAAGCCCAGGCCAGGTGCAGCAACATGTAGGGGTCTGGGTGGAGGGACCCTGGGTGTGTCATGTCACCTCAGCTGCATTTCTCTTCCTCACTATACCCCTCCCACATGTGGGGGGCTCTTATAGCCTCTGGAGACAAAGGATCTACTTGCACAGGGAAGCCAGTGAGGGAAGGTGGGGTTCTCACTGACCCCAGGAGGATGAGCCAAGGTAAGAGCTTCAGGCTTTCTGGGAGCAGTGACAGCAGAAGCCACAGTCTGAACAGATGTTGGCATAAGGTAGGGACAGGGGAGGGATGAATTTGAGGGAGAACCTGAGGGATAGATACCTGTGTCACTCTCCCAGGGATGGGAGTTCCTGGTGTCACTGGGTTGTAATCAGCTCTAAGAGTGATGGTCAGCCTGACCCTGTCCCTAGAGGTGAGGGGTGTCAAGGAGGCTATGGGGACAAAGGAGAACCAGGCTAAACCTTTGAATATCCAAACTCCTGGCTAGTCACAAACTAAGACTTTCTTTCTGGGAACCGTTGGTCACTAATCTCCATGGTTACCCCAAAGTCTGTGATACTCTCTGTACACTAGAAACTGATCCTGGGCCCTGGGCACAGTGTGAGCACCATAGGGAGGGTGACATAGGCTCAGGTTGGGTGGTTTCTGGTCCCTGATACCCCACAGATGCTGCATCACAGCCTGGACTGTTGAAAAGTAGCCGTGACACAGAGAGGAGAGGACACAAGTCATGCCTCAGGGCTCAGGGAAACCCACCCATGGGGTTCTCATGTCCCTAGCTGGGATCAGCTGTAAGAAAGTCACATTCATGGGACCTGCATCCCCCAGACTCCCCAGAGCAGGCTCAGCATGTCTCAGAGAGATGGAGCCACCCTTTCCCCCATCACCTCCCACAGGGAGGTTGCTGCCTTAGCCCATAGCTGCCCCCATACCGACCCTCTATCCTGATGTGACGGCTAAGGCTGCAGGAGTCCATGAGTGAGGCAGCCCCCCTCATACCCCACTGCCTGGTCCCTGGGGTGCAGGAAGCCTGGGAAGCTCTGAATACTGATGACTGGGAGGGAAGGAGGCCCCTGCTGTAGCACCAGGACCAGTGCAGTCCATGCTGTAGGACTGTCCACCTGCTGGGCTGGTCCCCTGGGGACTGACCATAATATGGGCCAGGAGATGCTCATTTTCCACCCTTCAGAAAGAAACAGCCAGCCCCACAGGCACTGGTATTAGCACATTTGGACATTCAGGCAATATTTGAGTGCCATCGTGAGGTTTTGGTTTGTGTTTTTAGTTTTCCTGAGACTTAAAAAGTACTAAATTCAGAGTAGATTTGAAAGCAGAGGTCATTCCAAGTAGATTTTTCCCATGTGTTATATATTTTAAAACATGACCATTGTCCTTGAACACATCCATGAGCAGACTGAGGTTTTTGTCCTATTTCCCCATAAGTACGTGTCACTGTGAGAAGCAGCATTCTCCTCACTCTGACAGTAATAATCAGCCTCGTCCTCAGACTGGAGGTTGGAGATGGTTAAGTAGCGGTGAAGGCCAGAGCTGGAGCCCGAGAAGCGTTGGGGGATCCCGTCCCCCTTGTTGCTGTTTCCATCGCTGTAAAGCCACATCAAGTACCGAGGGCCCTTCCCTGGCTGCTGCTGGTGCCATCCAACACCATAGCTGCTGTACCCACTGCTCAGGGTGCAGGTGAGCTTGACCGAGGCTCCCAGGGAGGCAGATGCAGAGGGTGGCTGAGTCGGTACAGGCTGGGAGAGGGACCCTGCAAACACAGACCCCCATTATGACCTGGAAGAAGGACAGGAGAGAAGGGCAGACCTGGCATGGGTAGGGGGAGTGGGCAGGGGGGTCAGAGTGCTGAGGACCATCCTGACCCATGCAGTGAAGGAGGAGGCTGAGGAGGAGGAGTGGGTTCCAGGCCATGGTGCAAACACCCCAGAGCTCTGCTGAGGCAGACACGCTGCTGATCTCTCTTATGCCCCCTCCAGCCCCAGAGGAGAGAGAGGGGCCCTGTATGCAAATGTGCCGCTCTTCCTCTGCTCAGCCCAACCCTCCCTGGGCCTGTGTGACCCGGAGTGGCTGGGTGTCATTTCTGGGAGGGGAATCTGGGCTGGGCCTGGCATGAGGCTTCCTAGAGACCCTAAGCCAGGTGTCCTCAAACTAAGGCCCACAGGCCACATGCAGCCCACCTAGGACATTTATCTGGCCCACCGGATGTTTTTGCCACCACTGCCTGTCCTGCTTAGCAGCAGACTCATCCCGGGGCCTGCAGTCTGGCCCTCCAACGGTCTGAGGGACAGTGAACTGGCCCTCTGTTTAAAAAGTTTGAGGACCCCTGAGCTAAAACAGTTGCTGAGTGCAGTGAGCTCGGGTTGGGAGTGTGGGTCTCCAGCTGAGTCCCACAGAGCCCTCAGTGATAGGCTCACACAGCCCCTGTTGCCAGGCCCAGATCCAGGGTGTTTGTGACCAGATTCCAGGGGGTCCTGACAGAGGCTCCTGCCCCCACCAGGGCCTTGACCACTGCCCACTCCCTGCCCAAGGGCAGAGCGAGGCCTCTCCTCAGGGCAGCTCCTTCCTCATCTCAGTCCTTAGTTTTCTATTTCTGCCTCTTTAGTGGGAACAGGACACACAACTGACCCCACAGTAAGGGAAAGGGGTGTCTCCTGTATGAACTGTACATGAAATAAGATGCACATTAGCTGAGAACAGGACCAGTCAGCCATGATCCCACTTCCCAGGATGCTCTTGTAACTGGCTTTCTCTCTCCCCACTGGATCCTTCAGGAGGTCACACACAGGGAGCAGAGTGGGGAGTTTCTGGGGGATAAAGGAGCAGGCTGGGGACCCACTGGGGTCACTGGGGAGTGAGGAGAGACCCAGGGAGGAGGAAGATCCACATAGTGATGGGAGATGGAAATCACTTCACTGGGGGCTTCTGAAGTGGGAGATCAGAGAAGTACAAGAAAAAACAGAGGATTTGAGTGAAAATTTCTTACAAGTCCATATCTTTTCTTAAGCAAAGATTTTAGCAGTTAGTTGAAGAGGTCAAAGGAGAGGAGGGATGTTGAATGAAAGGGAGAGAGACTCAAAGACTGAGATGGAGAGTAGTGAGTCAGAGAGAGGAAGAGGGAGAGGTGGGAATAGACTTCACTGTGGACGGGGTGCAGGGAGAACCAGTGGGGAGATTGGGTGGGGGTCAGAGGTGGGGTTTGGGGTGTGTTTGCTTTCATTCTTTTTTCTTATAGAAAGTAGGGCCTCTCCCAGCTCCTCACTGTCTTCTCTGGTCTTCTTCCTGCATGGACTTGGAATCCTTCCTTAATCATGATTCTTTCATTCTCTTTGGAGAGGTTTCTTTTCTGTTTTCATTTGATAGTGGGTTTCCTTCTTGTTTTCCATCATTCATATATATTTGGTGACATTGAGGCATATGTGTGGAGGTTTGGGGGAAATCACCTTTTATAAATGCAGAATCCCAGGCTCCACTCCAGATGCCCTGAGTCAGAGTCCACATGTGACAGGATCCCAGCTGATCCCTGTGCCCAG
>CAUYTI010106378.1:0-11367 GCA_963575145.1 Galago senegalensis | reverse complement strand
TGGCATTACAGCTCACAGCAACCTCCAACTCCTGGGCTCAAGTGAGTCTCTTGCCTCCGCCTCCCAAGTAGCTGGGACCACAGGCGCCCGCCACAACGCCCGGCTATTTTTTTTGGTTGCAGCCGTCATTGTTGTTTGGCGGGTCCAGGCTGGGGATTCGAACCCGCCACCTTAGGTATAGGTGGCTGGCGCCTTAGCCGGTTGAGCTATAGGCGCCGAGCCTCCTTTAAAGAGTTTTAATAGCTTTAGTCATGGAACCATTTTGAGTTGATTTTTGTCTACAGAGTTAAGAGTCCAACTTCATTCCTTTGAATGTGGATGTCCCATTGTTCCTACACCATTTTTTGAGAAGACCATCCTTTCCCTACTACTTGTCAAAAATCATCTGACCATATGCAAGAGGTTTATTTCTGGGCTCTCTATTCTATTCTACTGGTCTCTATGTCTGTCTTTACGCCAGGACTTTATGTTGTGATTACTATAGTTTTATAGTAAATTTTGACATCAGGAAGTGTGAGTCCTCCAGCTTTGGTTGTTTCATAATTGTTTTGGCTATTCAGAATCCCTTGAGGAGGAATCTGCATTTTTGCAAGCTCCCCAAGCAATCCATAAGCCCATGAGAGTCTGAGAGCCATTTCACTACGCCATGTCACACCAACAAACTCCACTCCCTTGGCCTCTCTGGCCTTCTGCCCTTTCCTGCTTCTTGTCTCTCTCTGACACTCCTTCACAGTTTCATCCTGTCCACCCTCCAATGCTTCCACCACTCTCATGGTTTAAGAGTCCCACTGCTGACAACTCATTGTCTCCCCTGAGATTCAAGCTCATGCATGGAGCTGCTGACCCCACATCTCCCCGGGATGTCTTGGACCCCCTCTGAGACACCTTGACTAAAACTCAATCCACCATGTTCCCTTCAAATCTTCCTCATGCTTGGGGTCCCAGTGGAGCACCAACTTCCCAGCCACCTAATGACCTGGGCACCATTTCAGACTCTTCCCTCTCCTTCTCCACCTGCACCGTTCATTTACTAGCTGCCAAGCACACCTCTTAAATGTGTCCTGAACTATGGTATTCTTCCCCTAGACAACTTCACAGTTATCTTAACTGGTCTCCTTGTCTCCCACTTTGTCCCTCTTACATCTGTCCTTGTCCCCAGGGCAGCCAGAGTGATTCTTCCAAAAAACAAATCTAAAACCATCAACTGCTCCCATTTCCCAGAGGTGCCCAGGCCTGCGTGGGACTATTTCATACATCACCCCCTTCACTTTTACTGCTGAGTTCAGTGTTTCACTACATGACGGTTTGCTCTTGGCAATGAGAGAAGCTTTTATAAATGAGTGTCTCACTGACCTTGTAGAAGAGAAAGTTTACTATACCTTTATAAACAGCCCTGGATAATGCCCTGGTCTTACTGCTAAAAGAGTGGTGAATGGAATTCTCATAGTAAACAATGCAGTGTCTCCTGCCCTAATTCCCCTAGCACCAGGGCCTTCTACTCAGGGTTTCCCAGGCCCACACTTTCTAACATCTCTCCTTTTCCAGCACTATGCTGGTCAGTTACAGCTTCCTACGCCCCAGCTGTGTGTTCCCTATGCAAAGAGTAAGTGAATAAATGAGAACCTCTTTTTAAAGGCTTTGCAATGGAGAATTTCCTCTGGAAAGAGTACCCGAATGCAAACTTGCTATTTCTCAAGTAGTGAACTGAGACAGAACTAAGGAGAGTGGGGGGCCTCAAGGCTAGCCTGAGGCACCAGGAGCTGGCTGAGCAGGCCAGGCCCCAGGCTGTGGTCATGCTGCCAGCCCCATGCCCACCCTGTTGACAGGGCACTCGGGGCAAACATTTTGTCATCGTTGCAGCAACCTCATTGCTCCCTTGGTAGAGCCAGGAAGAAAAGCGCCCTGGGTTTTGAAGTTTCTACTCCAAATTAGTAGCCCAGCTAATAAGTATCAAGATGTGAACCCAAGATGTGAACCAAGTTCTTGCCATAGTGTCGGGTGATGCTCTCTCTGTTCCCCACCAGCCCCTGCTCTCTCTGGGGTCTGAGTAGAAGATTCTCTCCCCCATACAAATTTCTGGGTCTGAGGGGCCTGAACCTATGGAATCAGGATTCTAAATGTGGGAGCAGCCCAGGGGTAGATGGCTCAGGGTGGAGCAGGAGGGGCTGACCCTAGTCAGAGGTGATCAGAGAGCAGAGACCTCATGGAGGGTACACACACCTCTCCTAAAAGCAAGAAGGAACCTGGGCACAGAGAGGGACAGTAGCCAGACCACTAAGCTAGTCCACACAACTCATGGCAGGTAAGAAATACTGCCTGACTTCAGTTTATCCAAGGTATAACCTGGGAGATACATTAAAAAAAAAAAAAGAAAGATTGAGCCTGTAGGACAGGTGGGGAAGACCAAGGCCAAAGTCACACAGGCAGCAGAGGCAGGGCCACACACAGCTCTCCCAAACTCTAAGCCACCTCTGCCTTTCCTCTCCCTTCATCCGCTGCCCCAGGCCTCCCTGCCAGGCTGCCCTGGAAGCCTTGCCAGATGCAGCAGTGCCCCAGCTCTCCCCCACCCAGCCTCCTAGGCCAGAGGCGCCCTGACCCACAGCATCTGAGAACCGGGCACCAGAAGCTCTAGGTTCTAGATCTCCTCCTGCTTCAACTTGCCTTGTGAGCCTCAGTTTCTCCTCTGTGAACAAGCAGGGCTGGACACCAGGTGCTGAGGCACTCTGCATCCCTGAGGCACTGGGTGTGGCCCAAGGCTGTCTCTAGTCTTGAACCTGGCAAGTATAGACATGTACGAGGACCAGTGTCAGTGGCACAGATAACCACCCAACTAATAAGCACCAGGCAGGTCTCCCCAAAGCCCCTAATGCGTCCTAGTGGGGAACAATGAGTTTCATTCCAAATAAGGGAACTATAGCAGAGTTCCCCGCCACAGCCTGGTTCCGGCTGGTTTATGTTAGCTGGACAAGACTAAACAGACCTTCACATTCCCAGTATTAAGCACTAAAAATGAAAAAGCGCCTGCTTGTCTCTGGAGCACTGGGGCAAGGGAGAGGTCAGCACTCCCCTCAGGGCCTTGAAAATCTCAGCAGACTTGGGGGAATGAAGGAAGGGTGGCCAGGGGAGGGACAGAGACTTTAATAGGCAGCAAACTGAGGTGGGCACAGGGTGATAGGTGAGGATGCTGTGGCCTCTGGGGTGTGTGTGGAAAGGGCCAGGTGGTGCTCTGTGTCCATAACGGTGGGGGGGAGTATGAAGGGAACCAGACAATGAGAAGATGGAGGGAGAGAGGGAGCAACAGAGAGAGTCAGGGAAGGGGCAAGGTGGCCAGCAGCAAGAAGACCCAGAATCCGCCACCCCGCCTGCCTTGACTGGAAGGCTAGGAGGGAGGGAGAAGTGAAGAGAAGGGCCCGACCACTTCCTAGACAGCACAGCACTGGTTCCCAGCTGCCCACCTGCCTCCCTCAGTGTGGACACAACTAGCCTGAGATAAGAATTTAATTATTTACAAAACAGACAAGGCTGAAGCATGACTGCCTCCTGGCTTTCCCACACAGGCTGCCCACGCTCGGATCTGCCCTCTAGCCCAGCCAAACCTTGCAGGGGCCTCCAGGCCCCTGGCACCCTGCCATGCTATGGTCTTGAGACCTTGAAGGGCAGGCATCACACGTTCCATTTTAGAAGCAAACAAGCTAACGCTCAGAGGGGTAATGGCCACTGGTCTGTGGCTGGCAGCACTGGAATTAGTGGTAGCTTCTGAATCCTGAGAGTCAGTCCCCACTCCCTCAGGCCACACTAACATTGGCCAGCCTTGCCTACAGCATACACAGGCAGCTTCATCTCCTCCATCAGCTCCCCAGCGCACCCTCAAGAGAGAGCTCTTCTTTGTCTATCCAAACTTGTCCACTATTCTTCAAAATAAAACCTCCTACTGGAAGTCCTCCCTGATTCCATTCTGCCTAACTGACCACTCTCTCCTTTGACCTCCGACCTCCCTCAGCCCCAGTGATCAGTCCACAAGGCTGGTGAGAGCAGGATTATATTTGTCCCAAGTCTGGCAAGAAGCCTGGTACCTGAAAGGCAACCAAAGAGCATCTGTGCCATTAAGGAACAAATGAATGGGCAGTACTTATGGCTCAGTGAGTAGGGCGCTGGTACCATATACCAGGGGTGGTGGATTTGAACCGGCCCCAGCCAAACTGCAACAACAACAACAACAACAAAAAGGAACAAATGAATGAACCAATGGTTCCATCATGCTCTGGCCTTCTCTTGTTTCAACTCCAGAGCCTGGTATTCAGAAAATGTCATTTCAACAGAAGAAAAAAAAGGTCCATGGCAGCCCTAAAAGACACATGGAAAAGAAGTTTAAATTCCCCAGAATCAGCCCACTCTTGCATTTATTTAAAAATATTTGTTGAGGGCTCGGCGCCTATAGCTCAACCGGCTAAGGCGCCAGCCACGTACACCTAAGGTGGCGGGTTCGAATCCCCAGCCCGGACCTGCCAAACAACAATGCTGGCTGCAACAAAAAAATAGCCGGGCGTTGTGGCAGGCGCCTGTGGTCCCAGCTACTTGGGAGGCAGAGGCAAGAGACTCGCTTGAGCCCAGGAGTTGGAGGTTGCTGTGAGCTGTAATGCCACGGCACTCTACCCAGGGGAACAGCTTGAGGCTCTGTCTCAAAAAAAAAAAAATATATATTTGTTGAGGTTCGGCACCCATGCCTCAACTGTTAAGGTGCCGGCCACATACACCGGGGCTGGTGGGTTCAAACCTGGCCTGAACCTGCTAAACAATGACAACTACAACCAAAAAATAGGCAAGCATTGTGGTGGGCACCTGTAGTCCCAGCTACTTGGGAGGCTGAGGCAAGAGAATCACTTAAGCCCAGGAGTTTGAGGTTGCTGAGAGCTGTGATGCCACAGTCCTCTACCAAGGGCAATAAAGTAAGACTGTGTCTCAAAAAATATATATGTGTGTGTGTGTGTGTGTGTGTGTGTGTGTGTGTGTATTTATTTACTTGTTGAGTGCTTACACTGTGTTCCAGTCACAGATCATAGCAATATAACAGTAAGCAAGAGAGACAGTAAAATATATGGACATGTAAACAGGTCCTGGCAGCTGGTGTGACCAGTGCTAGGAAGGGAAAGCCAGGGCAGGCATGGAGCAGAGGGCAGAAGCCATCCAGCCTAGCCAGTTTTCAGGGAAGGCTTCCTAGAGGAAGTGAGTGATGCCTAAGCCAAGACCTGAAGATGAGCCTAATGCTGACAACAGCTAGTATTTATTTTGCTTTTATTACTAGTCAATCATTATCTCAATTAAGGATTTATGGCATGGAGAAGTTAAGTTTCTGGCACAAGTGGTACATGCAGCAAAGCCGTAGTCCACTCCAGAGTCTGTGCATCGGCGACAGTGCTTTCACTCCCACCTGCCTTCCTCTTTCCTCCTTGCACATCAGGCGTGAGGGACTGGCTCAAGTCCCCTCAGATGCCCTTGAGGAACTCTAGAGCCCCACTGGGCTATGCCAGAACTCAACATCCAGGTTGGTTTCCATGACCAGTGGGAACCCCAGCCTATCAGGTTCCTTGGCCGGGTGTAGATAGTGGGGCTAGGGGGTCCCTGTGGACTCAGACAGCACCACCCCTAGAACAGATTGTTGATGGAAGAAACTCATCCCTCTTCTCAGGTGTCTGAGTTTCCTAGGCCAGAGGGAAGAAGCTCTATCCCAAAAGCGAAGTTCTTAGGGCCAGGTGCAGTGGCTCACACCTGTAATCCTAGCACTCTGGGAGGCTGAGATGGGTGAATTGCCTGAGCTTACAGGTTTGAGACCACCCTGAGCAAGAGTGAGACACCCTCTCTACAAATAGCCAGATGGTTGTGGTGGGCACCTGTAGTCCCAGCTACTCAGGAGGCTGAGACAAGAGAATCACTTGAGCCCAAGAGTTTGAGATTGCTGTGACCTATGACACCACGGCACTCCACTAAGGGTGACAAAATGAGACTGTCTCTCCAAAAAAACAAAACAAAACAAAGGAGAAGTTCTTTTGGGACATGAAAGAAATTTCCCCAGAGCTAAAAAAATGTTGCCCTCATTCACTACTGTCCCGTTTGAGTAGAACAAAGGAAGATCCCCGACATAGGAAAGTCCCCCTGACTTCCTGGGGCTAGGAAACCGGGAGTTTCCCATTCAAGGCTCTCTAGCAGCAATGTGACCGGGGGTGACAATGAGGGGACCTGGAAATGTCCAGGAAATAAGGCCAAAATCACCTGCCTCAGCAACTTCTAAGGAGTCTTGAGTAATACTCAGGAAGGAAGAGGCTGGGGGCAGAACAAATGGAATGGCATTTTTTCTTCCCAGTGATTTTGGCTCTCTGAGAGAGGGATCCTCACTCAACAGGCAGGAGTGAGAAATAGGAATGGGGTGGTGGCCCTATATAGCCACAGATATTTCTCAGCCAAGTGCCAGCCCAGCCAGGGGTGAGATGACAACTTTTCTGCATGCCAGCTGCTCAGCAGAACACAGTCAGGCCCCTTTGGGTCACAGCTTACCTCATGTCTTCCACTACTGCCTGGCCTGAGTAAGAGCTAACCCATCAGGAGGGGGGCTGTTGGCCCAACCAGGCCAGCTCCCTCACATTAGAGCCACATGCCAACCCAGAGGGACCCAGATTTAACGTGTCCCACTCAATGTGTGCTCCCTTTCCTCAGGGGCCACTCAGCACAAGTTAAGATCCAATTGGCACTAATTGAACCAAGCTGGCAGGGCCTGGGGCAGCCTGTATGCTGTCCCCATGGATTTGACTCACCAAGCATTGGTCATTGGTATCAACGGAGCCCATCATTAGTGGTATTTTCAGAGGCTCAAGTGGGCGTGGATGGTGCTTTGTGAGTCAGCATCACTGTCCAAAGCCGGCAGCCAGAGACCAAGAACTTACAAGTGACTTATCCACCGTCTCCCATCCAAAGACTGCAGCCCAGGCCTCATAGACATCAGCTCAGGAGTCTCTCTACTGAGCCCCTCCTCTGCTGATGGTTCCAGGAAGTCTCCTCTAGAAGAAAAAGGAGGTTCTAGCTATTCCTTTCCTGTCAGGGCACAGGACCTCCACCCTAATAATCAAACCCCAAGCTCAAGATGAGAGCCTCAGCCCATTCCTAGAATATGGAGCCCCCAGATGGACTCTTGACCATAGGCCACAAGACTCAAATATAGTCATGAATCCTGGACCCTGAAATGGAAACCTACCATTCAGGAATGGAGCCTTCACCTCAGCATGGAATTTAAACCCCCAAATTTGGAACCTCAATGTCAACCTAGAACCTTGACTGCAGAAATGGTACCTTTACCCCAAAATAGAACCTTAGCACCAAATGAAAAACCTCCACTTTCAGAACAAATCCTAAATCTTGGGGAGATACCTCCTCAACAGCCAACCCTGGCTCTTCTTATATAGAAGTGCTCCATGTAACAATGTTTGGTCAACAACAGGCTGCTTATAAGATAGTCTTCCCTTAAGATTGTAATGGAGCTGAAAAATTCTATGCCTAGTGAGAGTCCTAACCATCATTACATTGTAGCCCAATGTCTTTCCTTTTTTACACTTAGATACACAAATGCCACTGTGTAACAGTTGAGTATGGTATTCAGTACAGTAACATGCTGTGCACAGGTTCATAGCCTGGGGGCAACAGGCTAGACCATACAGCCTGGGTGTGCAGGAGCCTCCAGCATCTAGGTTTGTGTGGTGCACTCTATGATGTTTGCACCATGATGAAAAATCACCTAACGATGCACTTCTCAGAACATTTCCCCATCATTGAATGATGCATGACTGTATTTTCTTTCTTTTTTTTTTCTTTTTCTTTTGAGACAGAATCTCACTATGTCGCCCTCAGTAGAGTGCCATGGCATCACAGCTCATGGCAACCTCAAATTCTTGGGCTTAAGTGATTCTCTTGCCTCAGCCTCCCAAGTAGCTGGGACTACAGGCACCACCACAACACCTGGCTATTTTTCTGTTGTAGTTGTCATTGTTGTTTAGCTGGCCTGGGTTGGGTTTGAATCAGCTAGCCTTGGTGTACGGGGCTGGTGCCCTTCCCACTGAGCTATGGGGCACTGCCTATATTTTGTTTCTTTAATTCAACCTCAACCTGGGGATCAGACAAGGAAACCCAAGCTCCCTAAAATGGTTTCTTTCGCATTTTACCATGAAGGAAACATGACTTCCTCATGCAAGCAGACCCTAGTTTCCAGGTAAGGCTGCCCTCTGATGCAGAAAGCTTTCTGAGGCTTTGAATGGCATTCAACTTGCTCATGGCAGAGCCCAACCATTTCTTCCATTCCCTTGGCTCCACATGGGAGTCTGGGTGTCTGGCTGGTCTCTACAGCCACACAGATCTGTAGCCCTGCCCTCAGAACGGGGAGGACCCCTTCTGCACCTGTCAAGCACTGGCTAAGCTCTCTCAGTCCTCCAAGGAGGGAACATGCATAGGATGTGAGTACAGGTACAGGAAGATCTGTCGCCCAGGTAGGGACAGGCACTCCATTTAGTTCAAAGTTTGCTCTGGTTCCTGGAAGCTGGAGGAGAAGCCAGTCTGTTCAGAGGAAGAAAGCCTTCCTGTCTGGATCCTGAGAGCAAGGGTCAGGAATGGATATCACCCTAATACTGATTCCAGGAGGCCCAGAATAAGACTTGGAAGTTTGGGCTCAGCGCCTATAGCTCAACCGGCTAAGGCGCCAGCCACGTACACCTAAAGTGGCGGGTTCGAATCCCCAGCCCGGACCCGCCAAACAACAATGACGGCTGCAACCAAAAAATAGCCGGGCATTGTGGCGGGTGCCTGTGATCCCAGCTACTTGGGAGGAGGAGGCAAGAGACTTGCTTGAGCCCAGGAGTTGGAGGTTGCTGTGAGCTGTAATGCCACAGCACTCTACCCAGGGGGACAGCTTGAGGCTCTGTCTCAAAAAAAAAGACTTGGAAGTTTGGACTGTCACAATGCCGTGTCAGTCCAGGCCTCTTGTCTCGTCTGTGAAGTGTGCTATGAATCCTTGCCATGGAGGAGACTGTTTGTGTGCTATTCAAATGTGGGAAACCTGGCCCTGTGAGAAGTCCCCAAACCCAAGGGGCAGAGACAAACAGGCTTTTTCTCCTCTCTCCCTTTCCCACCTGCTGCCTCACTGCTCAGCCCACTTTTTGGCATTCTGTTTGACTACTGGACCATTCATCCAGTCCCTGCTGCTTGCCCCTCCCTTGACAGTTTAATAATTTAGTAAGTGCTGAGCCCCCAGGTGGGGAGCTGGGGCTTTGATCTTCTCCCTGGGAAATCCAGAGCAGCCCTGGCCTATCCCGGCTGACTTATGGCCACCCTTCCTGCTTTGTGTGTGTACAGCTGGGAGGTGGCACCCACAGGGTGCTGGGGTGGGGGTTACCTGAGAAAGCCTGGCCAGTTCAGTACTGAAGGTCCCTGGCTCAAGGGCCAGCTGGAGCCAGGTGCACAGCACCCTACAGGTGCTGCCTCTGCCCTCCTGGGAGCCACTGCTGACAGGCTGGGGAACTTTAATTATTGATGGTGTCTCAGGGGATAGGATGGAACCAACAGTGAGCTCGGGGCCAGCCCAGCCCCACTCACTTAGCTCTCTCTTCTTGGCTTTAACACCTCACAGCATTGGCAGGAACACAGCTCCCAAGGCAGCACCCATACAGTACCATGCACACCCTGTGAAGTCCCTTGGGTGCTCCACTGACCACGGCTGAACTCAGGGACAGCTCTCATAGCTCTTCAACAGCTCCCTCTGCTGGATCCCCACTTCCAAATCTTCAAGTCAACCTTCCAAACTATCTCCCAAATAACACACTTGCCTCCTGCTCATCACCCTACTCTGGCAGAAGCCACTCCTCTCTCCTTGTCTAGAGGACTGCAGAGACCGCCCTTCCCTTACCCCTCTCTTGCCCCGGGAGCTTTCTGGGACATCTAAGTGATCTTGTCACTTTTCTGTTATCAAGCCCTCATACAGCATGCTCCAAGCAGGCAGACAGCCATATTACATTTGAGGCCAGCATCTGTCCCCCCAGGTGTCCCTATGGAATGAGCTTCTCACAGCTCCTAAGAACATCACCCTGCAAGGTCAGAGCCTTGAGATTTTGCCACCATCTGATCCAATCCAGCTGCACAGCCTTGGAAAAATCACTTCCCCACTCTAAAGGGGGTAGAGACAAAACCATCTCTATATACATTTGTGTGGTGATGTTTGGATCAGCGGCCACAGCCCTTCCACAAGCCACCTGCCAGACCTTCTCCCCTCAGGAAGAACGTGGTCAAAGGAACATTTGCTGGTAAGATCAGAGCAAGGAAAGAAAAGAAAGCAAACGTGAAGGAGGAGAGGGCTCCACACCCTTCTGCCAGCATGGACTGATGTCTGAACTGGACAAGTCTGGGCCAAGAGTACCTCAAGGCTGGAGACCATGCCCAGTACTTACTTTTCAATCTTCCATACACAGCACCATGCCTGGCTCAGAGAAGGCACTAACAGAAGAAATGAATCAGCCAGAACATCCTTCCAGTTTCACTCTACTCTAATGGGGGCACAATGCCTCGTCTTCTCTCTCTCAGGGGCACCTGTACACTCCTATGTGGACACAAACTCTCTAGACCGACCCATGCCTTGGAGAACATCAGCCTTTCAGCAGATGCCAGGTAGAAGCTGGGGGCAAGCCAAGTGGGAAGGATAAAGGTGAAAGCCAGGAGCATATGGAACTGCCACCATGCTGGCATAGAACTTTTATTGTCCCCACCCTAACCTCTGGAGCAGCCAGGATGGCATTCCAGGGTCAGTGCCAAAGAAGGCCATCTTGGTAAGCCAGAAGTCATACTTCCTTCCCTCCCCCATCCCAAGGGTCTCCTTTCCTCCTCCTGCCCACAAGGCAGTCTTTGTGAAGAGTGATTAACTGCTGTGGACAGGAGTGAGAGGGGTGTGGGACACCTCTGAGAGGCAAGGAAACAGCTTCTTAATGATTTTCTGCTGAAAGTTCCTTGGCCAGGAAGGCTGGGATTACTCAGCTTCTCTGTACTTAGCAGCAGCTCTGAGCCAGCCCTGAGCTCTTTTGTAAGCATGGGGTGCTATGCTAGCCCCCTCTCCTAGGAACACCCTGCACCATGGCCCCCAACTCAATATTCTTAACTGAGATGCTACGGCACCCCTTGGGTGCTTTCAAAGATATGAGAGTGAAATTTTTTTTTTTTTTTTGAGACAGAGCCTCAAGCTGTCCCCCTGGGTAGAGTGCCGTGGCATTACAGCTCACAGCAACCTCCACCTCCTGGGCTCAAGCGAGTCTCTTGCCTCCGCCTCCCAAGTATCTGGGACCACAGGCG
>CAUYTI010106377.1:0-38394 GCA_963575145.1 Galago senegalensis | reverse complement strand
TTTTTTTTTTTTTATTGAGTGTTAACTATGTACATTGATACTCTTCTGGGGTACAGTGTGGGGTTTTCACATGCATTCTGAAATACTTCCATCAAACTGGTCAACACAGCCTTCATGTCATTTTCTCAGTTATTGCTTTATCACCCTCATCATCATTATAATTATCTTTATTATCATGTATTATTATTATATTATTATCATATATTACCCACCTTAAACTAATCACTTTTTTTTGCTCTCATGCTCTCTGGCTCCCCAAAATCTTACTTCCTTCTCTGCTTTTATTTTGCTCAATTGTTCTTATAATCCCAAGGCACTTCCCTTTCCCTCCCAATAATAAATTCTATTCCTAAAGATTTTGTAGAAAGTATAAAATACTCTTTTTTATTTATTTTTTAATTAAATCATAGCTGTGCACATTAGTGCAGTCATGGGGTACAGTGTGCTGGTTCTATATACAATCTGAAATATTTTCATCAAACTGGTTAACATAGCCTTCATGTCACTTTCTTAGTTACTGTGTTAAGACATTTACATCCTACATTTAGAGAGATTCACAGGTACCCTTGTAAGCTGAACCATAGGTGTGGTCCCACCAATCACCCTCCCTTTTCCCCTCCTCCCCCTTCCCTCCCCTCCCTTTCCCCTTTGTCCATATTCTTGGGCTATAATTGAGTTATAGCTTTCATATGAAAGCTATAAATTAGTTTCATAGTAGGGCTGAGTACTTTGGATACTTTTTCTTCCATTCTTGAGATACTTTGCTAAGAAGAATATTTTCCAGCTCCATCCATGTAAACATGAAGGAGGTAAAGTCTCCATCTTTCTTTAAGGCTACATAATATTCCATGAAAAATGCTCTTGATTTTTCATTTATGCAGCAAATATCTAAGCATTTACTATATGCTGAAAAACAGAGATAGGTAAACAAGATAGATCTTATTGTCTCAGCACTTAGGATCTGTCACAAGAGACAAATAAACCTAAATTTGTAACACAGGTTTATAAATATCATAATAAAAGTATGCAAAAAATAATATAGGTACAGGTGAAGCACAGTGGCTTACACGTGTAATCCAAGCACTCTGGGAGACCAAGGCAGGTGTATTGCCTAAGCTCACAAGTTCAAGATCAGCCTGAGCCAGAGCAAGACCTCATCTCTAAAAATAGCCATACATTTTGGTGGGCACTGGTAGCCCCAGCTATTTGGGAGGCTGAGACAAGAGAATCACTTGAGCCCAAGAGTTTGAGGTTGCTGTGAGCTATGATAGCACAGCACTCTATGGGGGCAACAAAGAGAGACTCTGTCTCAGAAAAAAAAATTATAATAATAATAATATGGGTACAAAGAATAAGTAATCAGAACTCAAGTGGGGAAAAAGTAGTCCAGGAAGGTTTCAAATATTTTATTATATAAAATAAAGCTTCATTGATAAACAGGGAGCAGGCAAAGAAATTGCAACAATAGACATCTTACATGTATTCCGTGAAACACTCTTAACATAATGCATGCTTTATAGACATTATATAATATTCCTTAAATATGTGAAGATTTCTGCTTCTCACTAGCTACATTTACCCTGCTAGCATAACCAACTAAAAAACTAGACAAAATATGTGAAAACAAGAGTTTTTAAACACCGAATATCAGGCAGCAAAGAACAATGATTCCTGAGAAAGGAACAACAAACATGGTCATCCCTACAGTTGTCCCAGTTTACTGCATGGAGAAAGGAATTATTAATTATCATTCACAGAGGCCATGCCTATTGGTTTCAGTGACTAAGAAGATGGAGTCGGAAAAAAGAAAAAACAAAGAAGATGGAGTTGGGAGTCTAAGGAGGTTAAGGTGTCTACAAGGTCTGACAATTAACTTTGTAAACTCACTATGGTCATTTTCCCACATCAAAATTTGACTTCATAATACAAGAAGCACCGAGCAGATTGCTTCAGTAGTGAAGAGAATTAATCCTACACTAAAGGCCTTACTGGTTCCAACTGATAGAGCTTAAAAGCAAGCATTAAAAGGATCAAATTGTGGGTGGTGCCTGTGGCTCAAGGAGTAGGGTGCTAGCCCCATATATTGGGGGTGGCAGGTTCAAGCCTGGCCCTGGCCAAAACTGCAAATAAATAAATAAAAGGATCAAACTGTTTTTACCTTCACTACACATCAGGAAAATTTCAAAAATATTTGTAGACATAAAAAATATACATATATATATTTATAGAAATACAAAATATCGAGCATTTAACAAGGTAAAATTTACAATTTCTAGCATCCACTAAAAAATTACTAGCCATACAAAGAATCCATAAAACTCATAAAAACAGTACACTTTGGAAAAGTTTAGCAGGTCTTACAGAGCTAAACACATACCAATCGCCTAACCAAGCCATTCCACTCCCCGGTATTTACCCAAGAGAAATGAAAGCATAGGGCCACACAGAGACAAATGTTCACAGTAGCCTCATTTGTAATAACCAAAAACGAGAAAGAATTCAACTGGATGATCAAACTGGGCTATAGCCACACAATGAAATACACACACTGCTCAGCAATTTTGATATGCATAATATGAGTGAATCTCAAGATAACTGTCCTGAATGAAAGAAACTAAACCAAAAATGAGCTCATACTCTTATGATTCCACTGCTACAAAATTCTAGAAAATAGTAACAGCGGATCAGTGACTGGGGATGGAGACATGAGAGTAGTGAGGGGCAGACATGAGAGCTTCTGAAGGAACTTGGGAATGATGGATATACAGGACGGCCCTAAAGCTTGAACTAGTCAAACTTGATTGTATATGTTCATTATCTTAATTGTAGAAATGACTTCACTAGCCTAACCGATCTCAAAAATTGTGAAGTCACTGCTCACTAGGCATAAGTGGAACAGATTTTTAACTCACACAAAGGTTTTGAAAGACCTTCCTGTGATGAGGCAATGGCAAAAGACTCAGTATGTCAGGGAGCTGAAATGCTTATATTTGAGTGAAGGATGGAGGCCACCCATCACTTTAGCTCCCCCCAAAGAAACAATGGCCAATGACAGGAGGAATAACTAGGTTTTGTTATCAGTCACCTTTTCATTCTTCTTTTTCATAAACCACACATTATAAATTCCTAAGGACTAATTCTTCCTTTTCTATTTTAAATCCCCCCTTATGTCCAGAAGAGTCCATATTCACATTATTAAAGACTGAATGAATAAATAATAAACAAAGGTTAGTCTAAATTATAAAATAATATGAATAACAAGGATCCCCTACATAGTCACCTTGACTTTGTTCCATTTCTTTGAAAAAGTGTCTTAAAAAAATTTTTTTACCTTGAAAAGACAAGTAGAAAAAGGCTTGTATCTTAAATATAATATTAATATTTGCTACAACTATATCTTCTCTGGACAAGGATAGAATGTGGCAATATAACCAGGGAGTCATAAGTCCTCACTTTATCTGAGAGAGTTTTAAAAGTAACCAAACTCTGCGTGCACCTGTTTTATTCTTCACAGATGCCATGCACTAATCCCTATGTGAGAGCCACCGATAAAAATGACATAATCTCAAGTATCTTCATTTTTATCACACTCACGGTCGCCAAGTTTTATGTTATGCCTCTGAAATCAACAAGGCTCTGCCTATGCACTTTAGCTTCCAGTGTTAACTTTTTTATGTTTACGTTATGCCTTTAAATCCTCAAGAGTATTTTTTCTTTAAGGATACTCTCATTCCTTTAAAAAGCATCTTTTTAGGGCTGAGTGCAGTGGCTCACGCCTATAATCCTAACACTCTGGCAGGCTGAGGTGAGTGGATTGCTTGAGATCAGGAGTTCCAGACCAGCCTGAGCAAGAATGAGACCCCATCTCTAAAAATAACTGGGCATTGTTATGGGTGCCTATAATCCTAGCTACTCAGGAGGCTGAGACAAGAGGATCTCTTGCGCCCAAGGGATTGTAAACTGTGTTGTTGTAAACTGTGATGCCAGGGCACTCTACTCAGGGTGACAAAGTGAGACTCTGTCTCAAAGAAAAAAAAAAGTAAACAAATAGCCAAAGAATATGGGGGGGGGGAGAAGGAGGGGTGTGGGTGGAGGGAGGGGGTTTGGAGGGATCACTTCTGAGGTTTATCTTATAGGGGTACAGGTGAATCTTTCTAAGAGTAGAATATGAATGTTTTAAAGCAATAACTGAGAAAATGACATGAAGGCTGTGTTGGCCAGTTTGATGGAAGTATTTCAGATTGCACGTGAAAACCCCACGCTGTACCCCAGAAGTGCATTAATGTACATAGTTACCATTCAATAAAAAAAAAAAAAAGAAAAAGAAATGTATCTTTTCCTAGTCTTCCACAGGGAATTAAAGAAAAATCCTTAATTTTCAGTGTAAATTTAATCAATGAGATGGAAAGAGATTTGCACATTGACAAGAGATAATCTGATCTTTTTCCCCTGCCTGTTCAAAAATTCAGTACTATGATGAACAATATGAATGGGGAGAAAGCAGTCAGAGTCATTTTGACTCCTTTCCCTCAATGTGTAGTCCCATTAGTCTTACTGATCCCTTTTTCTAAAACTTTTACCTCTTAATTGAACTTTTGCAATCACCCTCACAAGTTTTTTCTCTAGCTCTAGTCTTTTTTCTTTTTTCTCTAATCAACTCGATCAACTAGTGGCTGAATTAATGTTTCAAAAGCAAAGCACTTGCTCTTCCACTTGACTATATGGTTGTGTTGGCCACCTATGACCTAACAAATACCTTAGCTTAGCCTTATGGGCCACAATGACATGACCGCACTAAATTCTCTAGCTGTACATACCTCTACTTCAGTCAACTGGACTTATTCCCATCCCATACTTACCTGCATCCATTCATTTGCTCCAACTCATGCTCATGCTCTCATGCTATTCCCTTCACTAGCAGGATGCTCCTCTCTTCATCCTAGTCCACTGAAAAAATTCTATCCCACTCTCAATGAACATCAAAAAATCTGCTTCCTAATGTCCTTCTTCTTAAAGGGATATATCTTAAATTATTTGAAGCTCCTAAAGTACTATTTTTTAATATATTTAAGGCACTCAACATTTTCTACATAAGTTATTACTTCTCTCCTCTGTACATCCCCTCTGCAATAATCAATGCAACTTAATTAACATTAATTAATTCCTTCTTTGAACTATGCATTAGGTTGGTTAGACATTAAGGACACAAAAAGGAAGAGAGTTTAATAGTCATGTCTAGATGCTAAGATTCTTAAGGACAGGAACTTTGTAGGTCTGCATTTGTTTCAATGCAGCATCTAATGCTGTACTTTAAATAAAGTCAGTATTCAGTATGTATTTATACAGTGGAATTAGTTTTCAACAGACACTGAGCACTCTTCAGACAATCACATCTTTAAATAGTTTCAGAGGCCAAGTTAGAAATTACATTGACCACTGATTGAAGACTCTAATGGAATTAGATCACTTCTCACTGTGATACTAAGGCCAGACTATTTCAAATGATAAATTACCATATGGACAAAACTTCAGAATTGCAATTTGGTCCTGGTAAAGATGGTTATTGCTTCATATTTGTTTCATGTACTCCCTTTGGAGTTTATATAGGATGCTTCAAGTTGACTTCCAGATTTAAATATATATCTATTCAACATTCCTGGAAAGTACCCACTTCCTGTTTGACCTAATCACGTCTACAAAGCCTAGACATGGCTGAATTATGCCTTAAAGGCTACACTGCACTACTGAAAGCCTAGACAAATGAGATTGGGCAAACCTTGCATTTACTCTTATCATGCTTACATTTCCACATTTCCTCATTTTCTGGGAAAGAGAATGGAAGGACACAGAAAGGCTTTTTTAAAAGATGACACCCGGTCCATAGCATTAAGCAAAAACAAAAATTAAACAAAACAAAAAATTTCCTGACAATTATATACTAATAACAATTAAAAAAAAAAAAGGCTCAGCGCCCGTAGCACAGTGGTTATGGCATCAGCCACATATACCAAGGGTGGCGGGTTTTAACCCAGCCCAAGCCAGCTAAACAACTGCAAAAAAAAAAAAAATATCCGGGTGTTATAGCGGGCGCCTGTAGTCCCAGCTACTTGGTAGGCTGAGGCAAGAGAATCACTTAAGCCCAAGAGTTTGAGGTTGCTGTGAGCTGTGATGCCACAGCACTCTACCTAGGGCGACATAGTGAAACTCTGTCTCGAAAAAAAAAATATCAAGTGGGCAAAAGTGAGGTTACTGCTAAAGGACCAAAACAAGGCATCCAGGCTAAGAAGGTCTTTGGCTGAGCCCAGCTTCTCCCACAGTGACAGCTGTCTTCTAGGGAAAAACTCAGCAGGACAAGCAAGAGTCTCTCTGACCATTACCAAAAGTCAGTTCACCAGCACAAGGACCTAAATTAAGGGTCAATCTCAGAGAAAGAAGGAAAGAAATGCACTCTGTTCATGTAGGAAGAATAGAAGTCTAAAATTCCAGAATATGACATCTCTATTTCTAGAAAGGACTATTAGCATAAGATGGCTGCAATATTCCAGTAAGAGGAGAAAGACTAAACAAGCCTTTTTCATGGCCTTCAATTTCAGACTAAGATGGGGCCAAATATTTTAGGTGCTCTGAGACAGCTCAACTTATGGAAAATTTATCAGATATATTTATAATCAAGAATATTTCAAATAAAATAAAGCCCTCTGGTATGCCAGAACACATAGGTTCTAAAACCAAACTGACTATCTAAAACCCAGCTCTGCTTTTTTTTTCTTGCATTCCCTCCTTCTTTTATCTTTATGTATTTCTTATTCATTTGTCTTTCAACAAATATTTATTGGGAACTTACTATGTTTCAGGCACTGTGCTAGAAGGTAGGCATAAAGATTTGAACAAAATAAGCATGGTCTTGCCCTAATGGAGCTTTGTCTAAGTGAAGGAAATAAGACATTAAATAAACATATAAATATGTACAAATACCAATCATTGTAAGTGTCATAAAAGCAGAAAGAAATGAGAATTTAGAGAAAATAACCAAGGATTGCAGGGGAGGAAACTTTCTTTTTTTATTTTTTTCTTAAATCATCTCTGTGTACATTAATGCATTCATGGGGTACAATGTGCTGGTTTTATATATAACTTGAAATATTGTCATCAAACTGGTTAACGTAGTCTTCATGGCATTTTCTTAGTTATTGTGTTAAGACATTTATATTGTACATTTAGTAAGTTTCCCATGTACCCTTGTAAGATGCACCGTAGGTGTGGTCCCACCAATAAAACCTTATTATAAGAATATTGAAAGAATTAAAAGCAATAATGTAGGCTCAGCACCCATAGCACAGTGGTTACGGTGCCAGCCACTACACCGAGGGTGGCGGGTTCAAACCTGGCCCAGGCCCGCTAAACAACTGCAACACCAACAAAAAAAATAGCTGGGCCTTGTGTCACGCGCCTGTAGTCCCAGCTAGTAGTGCCCACCAAGGGTGACATAGTGAGACTCTGTCTCAAAAAAATAAATAAATAAATAAAAACAACAATGTAAAAGTGCCTAGTACAATGCCGAGCACAAGGCAGGTGCTTAACGCAAGCCAACAGCTTTTTTTTTGTTACCTTCTCTATGCCAAATATAAACCCCTGACTTCTTATTCCAGCAGTTCTAAACCTGTGGGTCACAACCCCTTTGGGAATTGAACAACCCTTTCAGAGGGGTCGCCTAAGGCCATCCTGCATATCAGATATTTACATTATGATTCATAACAGTAGTAAAATTACAGTTATGAAGTAGCAACAAAAATAATTTTATGGTTGAGGGTCACCACAACATGAGGAACTGTATTAAAGGGTTGCAGCATTAGAAAGGTGGAAAACCACTGGCTTATTCCCTCCCATTTCTCTCCTGCCACAGAAACTGGGAAGTGTCAGAGCACTGGTAGGTGCTATTTTGGGAGAGTGGCAGGCTGTTTCCTCTAGACATTTCAAATTGCCACACAGCTTGCTGTTCTATCAGTTTTTCATATAATCATAATAACCTTAACCAATCCAGAACCTTTTTTCAGACATATCTGGGTTTCATCAGCTGCTCAGTATCCTCAAGATAACTTATAAACCTTACCCTCCTGTTTTCATGGGGATATTTATCCCCTTTATCCCTAAGTCAAACTATTCTCAAAAAGACTAACATCAGCAACTGATGCCAGTGGAAGAAATACCACAGAAACACAACTAAGGACTTGCCTTATACCAGCCTTGTAGGTATATGGCTGTATAGAATATCTCACTGTAGGAGGTCTTTCTAAAAACTTTATCTCCTTTAAGGCCATAATTATTTCTCTGTTCTTAGAAAGCAAACATTCAACAAGCCTTAAAATTTGACTAATCCTAATTTAAGTTTAGTAAACTGTTGGACCAATAAAGATTATAATTTCTAAGTATCCTGTCTTCATCACCTCACAATAAATTCCAAAAGTTCCTCAGTTTCCCTTGAATGCACAAAGTGTACCAGAGTGCCCTTAGTTTATGTAAGAAACCCAAATTAGATTCTTTAGCCATTATCCAAAAGGTGACCCTGAATACAATTTAAGGGACATGTGTTACCTTAAAATTTGGCAAGATAATTGGTATTATCAATTATCAATACAATTTGGTATTATCTTACAATTTGGCAAGCAGCATATAGATTAATTAAAAGCAAATTATTTCAAAAGAAAAAAAAAGAAGGAAAAAGGGAAGATAGAAAGGAAGGGGAAGGAGAAAAGGAAGAAGGAAGATTCATTACCTTATAAGTCACTTTGCAGAAAGGCAATTCCAAAGAGCTTCCCAAACCCCAAAACTAGAAATATCACATACCATATTTATAACCTAACTCATTTGAGTCTTTTCTTAAGAACATATAAAGATGTTTCCTGGTCATAGTTATAATAAATGAGAACTTATAATGGATGCCTATTGTAGAGAATGATGCATAATTATTTTCATACACATCTATATCAATTTTTACCCAGAGAAAACAAAATTATTCTCACTAATTTTTACCAGGAAGACACACATTTTCTAAAATTCCTACAGTCGTATATAAAAGATGTTGAATTGAGATCAATAAACTAGAAACAAATTAGAAAAACTAAACTGAAGAACTCCTTTTAAGTCATTGTCAGGTCCAAACAACTATTTCCATATCTTCAGAAGTAGTCCTAAAACCCATTCTATGATTCTACAAAAATCTACTTCAATCATCTTTTGTTTTGTTTTTCCTTTTCTCCTCTTCTCAATTACTGCAATGAAGTCAAGGGACAGTATTTCCTCTGTTTGTTTAAGCATATCTTCTCAAAAAACTCAAGGCCCTCAAAGTTTTCTGATACTCAACTCCCTTGTTTATATCCACGTTTTTGATATCTTACCCTCTCAACCTTCTCCCACATATCGCCTCTCAGCAATACAGTCTAACAGTCTCGTGACTGTAATTCTGGGGGGAAACTCCCTCTAACTAGTCACCGAATCAATATAATGAGTGGCTTTCACATATTACCTCAACAAGGATAAAGCCCAAAGTATGTCCATCCCTTAAAGCTGTCAGCCATTCATTGAGTGTGCACTTATGGCTACATCAGATTATCAAATTATGTGGGATCAATTTCACTTTAAAAACAATCCATTCTATACATGGAAATGATGGGAGCTTGAGATGACAGATATTCCCAATTACCCTAATTTCATTAACATACATGGTATACCTGTTTGAAGCATCATGTGTGTCTAGTAAATATACACAACTATTAAGTACCAATAATAATTAAAATTTTTAAATGTAAAATGACAAATCCATTCTAATTGATGATTCTATGATATATACAATAATGAAAGAAAAGTAGTATTTATATGAGGATTAATATATCTGGATTTCTTCTACACTTTGTTCAGTGAAACTCAGAATACTAGTGGCAATAATTAAAACTAAGCCATAGGCTTGTCACCAGCCAGCCTTAGTTTTAAGAGAAAGAAAGAATTTATATTTTGCCTAATGTAGGCAGTTATGAGGTGCAGACTTGGGTCCCATTAATGCCATTGCTTAATTATCTATGATGCCAGATCAAAAGGGAAAAATAATAATTAATTGTCAAACATACCTTTTTGTTGTACTTATGTGCTCCAAAGATATAAAAGAGCCCAAAAGTGAAATAAAAATAGAAAATCTGCTTTTATGAATATATTCATTCACTTCATATATGAAACTGTGTGAGCTGGAAAGAAAAAGAGCTAACTCCGGCACAGTTTGTATTCAAAGAAAACTCCACCCACATAAACTCTCTAGTAACATATCGAGTTTTAAGCCCTTAGGGTACAGACCATATATTCTCTCTTGTAAGCACTGTGCCAAGCCCTTATTACTAAGCAAATAATAATAATAACAAGCATTACATCATATGGACAATTTTTTAATTATTACATAAAGGATAGTCTTTTTGCAAGTCATCTATGAAAGGTGATGCTTTGGAAATTAATCTTTTTATCCTATAATTACTTCATATTTTTTAAAACCTCTAGCAAGAAATTTCTAGATTATACAGTGAAAGAAAGAGGACAGAGAGAAAGAAAATGCACAAAATATTTATCTTTATTAGCAATATTTAACTCACATTTTGATGCTTTGGAGGTGGCAAAAATTTGGTGAAATGATCATTATTTTACCAGTATTCCAGTAAACAACATGATTTATGTACTTTAGATAAAACTATATGCTAACAGTCATACGTAGAGATACGCATACAACAAAATGAACTAGATTGTGTTAATTATTCAAACAATCTTTATAAACTGAATAGTAAGTAAAATATTTCTATCTAAATACTTGAGTAATGAGTGACTTTAAGTTTTCCTGAATTTACAGACAAACTAAATTTCACATCTTATGAATCATTATTTGGAAAATAATAGCTAGGTGTGCACAATGAGTGCATTTGTTAACACTTCCATTTTTTTCACCCAGTTCAAATAATGGCTTTATTTCCTCTCCTCTATATACATTTAATTCCTTTTGATATTAATGAAAGTTATATAAGAATACGAAGATGACTAAGCTTATCTTCTTAACTAACAAGTTCAAGTAGCAGCTTTGGGGGGAAATATTCAAATTGATTAGTAGCTCTTAGAAAATTTTCCCCCAACCCTCACATTGTTTCCAATCTCAAGAAGAATATTTTTCCATCAGGCACTGAATCACTGTAATGTTGCGTCTTGTGCAGCTCTACTCCACCTTCAAATGTAACCAGTAAATTTAGCTTTACTACAGTACTATAAAATGTGAAAGAAGCATAATAGCATCTAAAAAAGAACTGTTGGCACTGTTTTCATTTAGAGAAAACCCTAAACTGAATACTAATGCAAAAATTTAATGATAGTTTGCCTGGTTGCCAAAAGTTACAATAATTATTTTGCCATAATGTGTAAATTATCTTGAAGACATCTGAGAATGCTATCATATAGAATTCAGAATAAGTTCCCAAAGTGTCACTATTCTTGTGGGAATTTTATTCAGTATCAGTAGATCATCAGTACACAAACTTCAATGCAACACTGTCCTCTGATTAAATGTTATAAGTAAATAAAGGTTATTAAGAGATTATTCCACTTCTTTAATGGACAGCATCAACATGGATCTACCTCACATCAAATATCATTTTACAGTGAACATGCGATTGTGAGGTTCCAGTAAAACATTAAAACAAAATCAATACAATTTTACTTCCCTTTTCCTTTATAAAGCATGACCAAATTTTTAGAGTCGAAAAGTAAACCAAGATCAAATTTAGACATGTTGTTTGAAATTAGGGAAGATGAAACACTTCAGTGCCAGACAAAAGCCCTGATTTTTTAAGAGTAGGTTTTTGCCTTCCCTGAAATGCCTAGCTCAGGCTGTGTATTTTTATGCCTGCAGATATTGGCATGTTTCATATTTAAGATTATGACACACCAACTTATTTTGAAATTTTTAAAATCTTCCACTGCGCATGTTTTAAATGCTTTATGACTATCACTGATAATTGAGCAATTAACTTGAAATTACTGAATGTGCTGTGATGGCACAATATGTAGTATGCAACATGAAAGACTAAAGAACAGAGGAACTTGGTACAGTGGAAAAAAAAGTAATAAAGGATAAAATAGGCCATAAGAATAATAATAGTACTGAGTAAGTTTTAATGGTCCCAGGTCCCAGTGGTTTAATGGTGCCAGTAAAATACTTTAATGAAACAAGTTCAGAGTATTACAAACTTTTCAGAGCAGTTTGTTCTGGTACTACAGAAAGTAAGCTTCTTTCTAACTGGTCTTGTGTAATATTCAGGGACTGGTCCAAAAAGTAAGTGTGGGAGTTTCATTAGACAACAAACAGAAAACAATTAGGTTAAAAATCCTGCTTAAGAAATACGAGTTTGCAAAAAATAGATGGAAGGTCTGACTTTAAGTGTAAGACAGAGAAACCAAAAATTCTAGTGCTAAAGGTTACCTCAAGAAGGCATCAAACTATTGTGAACATATTTGTGAATCAAAAATTAAGACACACAGCTTAACATCAAGACCGAAAGATGAAACTCTGCTATACTGGAAAAACCAGAATGCCTCTTCACTGTTCATCCCATCAAGGTTTCTAACACTGGGCTTTTCTGACTAAAACCATAGTGTGACTGTAAAAAGTAGCTTTTTTGTGCTTAAATATAGTCAGCAGAGCAAATTCCATAAACCTAAATCCTACCTTATTTTGGTGGCAGGCCATTTTAAAGGTTTGCAAGAAAAAACAATAATTTAGAAAGTCAGAGAGGGAAAAGAGAGATTCAAAACTACAGCAAATAAATGGCACTGTTAAAAACATTTTTTTTTCTCAAAATTTCATTAATACAGCTCCAAAACACCACGAAAAGATTCAAAATAGGTCAGGGCAGACTATCCTTTCAGGTATAAATTAGAAAGAGAAAATAGGGCAGAAAGAACAAGTATCTAAGGCCACTAGTATATACAACATAAAAGCTTAAAATGTAATAGATATACACATACAGATTAGCAAACTCCTTTCAATTAAAGTAGATTTCTGGCCACAGTTCACAAATGTATAGTAGCTGTGTGTATTAATGTAGATACTTCAAATGTCAGTATATCTCTAATTAACATGAGCACACAACTGTAAAACTGAGAAGGCACAATTTTAAATTCCTTACATTCCCAGCATTAATGCTTTCATGGGGCAGCTCCCGTTGTCATGGAAAATGGCATTCAAGCCCTATTTGTGGATTTTCACAGCTCATCTTTTTTATTTACCTGCTCTATGTCAAGATTAGCCTGGAATAATATTTTTTAAAGATAACCGCACTTAGACCTACTTGTCCTTAAAATCACAGATGTTCTCGCTGACAGAGCCTTGGCCGGGGCGATGCTCAGTTTAAAACAGATTTATTTCCATTTTAAAATACCACAAAGACCTGAATTCATGATTTCTTTTTGTTTGTTTCCTAAAAATCTATGCAATTCAAAAAATTTCAGCTGAAGCTTGACATGTGGCAGTTTTGGAATAGAGGAGTAGGAAAATGTCAGGAAGGACCAAATCGTCCAGGAACACGAGGAAATGAAATAAGTGTTGTAGAAGGCTCTCTGCAATCTTTTCTCTGACTTATTTTATCTCAACTTTTAAAAAATATTGGTATAGAAACCAAGTAAAGACTGAGATAATAATCAAAAAACAGTAGGAAAAGAGCTAAAACTCTTAGAGAGGAGACAGTGTTGTAGAAAAAGCACTGATTCTATAAATAAATTCTAGGTTTCAATTCTGCTACTGTGCAAAAATGTAGACAATTCCTACATACCCAACAGAGATTTTATAAAATTCAGCTAGTTTAATGTGTGTAAAATCAAATGTTATACTCATTTAAGATCCTGTCGTTATTATTATTGCCTCAAATCTGGGTGAGACAATAATCGTTTTTTATATCAGACACTAAAATTTTGTCAGAGACCTCAGGAAAAAAGGTTGCTATTAGAGATCACAAATAGAGACAGAATTTAATATGAAAAAGCATAGTATCTAGTGAACTACCTCTGGATTGTTGTTGTTGTTATTTGTTTATCTGTTGTTGTTGTTGTTTTTAAGTTTTTCTTATACCAATCATTTTTGCCCTGGCAAAATTTAACAGTAAGAAGTACATAATTATTTTTCATGAGAGATAAAAAATTAAATGTGGGACACAGACATGCAAAACAAGTTCTTCTTATACAATATCTACCATGGAAAAAGAGAAAAGTAGTTTGAATTTTTAAAAAAAGAATTTTTAAAACTAGAATAATATGCAGCTTCTGAAGAGATAGCCGTTTTCTTTCACAGTGTTTTCCTCTTCTGACCTAGGAGGCTGATTTAAGTAGGTAAGATTCCAATCGGTTCTCACACACCCTTGGTGTGGCCTATTCATTATGGATGTGCAAAACAATATCCCACCTTCCTTATCTCACAGACAGTCTTTTGCACACCTTACTAAGAAACCTACCCATGGCCATGAGGTTTAACTTTCTACCTTAGATCATGTAGCAAATAAACAGTACCAAGATGTGGAAATTAAGGTTCATGAGAGAAGCCATTGTTGCTGAACCCATTTGCTTGTTCTCAGGTCTAACTAGATAAATATTTCTATTGTTTTAACTGTCACATCATTCAGCTTAAATGGAAAACAGTTTCCACAATAATTGTAAGAAACAGAAACTCAAACATTTTGGATGCCATGTTAATGTCTTCTGATTTATCTTGGGTATAGTATCATGCTACATTTCTTAAGAAGGTTCTGCAGCCAGTGAATGGCTCTAACAAAGCTTGAGATCACTGATCAAAGAAACCGCAAAGTCCATTCCCTAAACTACCACACAGAAATTGTTAAGAGTGGAAAATAACTGCTTTAGGCCTATATGATTAGCATGACTTCTCTCTAAGTGACTAGACAACATCTGATCAAAAGTTTTGGGTTGTTTTTTTTTTTAAGCTAAACTCCTCCAGAAATAGCATAGAAAAACTATATCAACAGTGCTCCTTCCAATTTTCACTTTTCCCTTTGTTAAGTCACAGGAAAATATCCAGCTAATTGGATTGTCTCCATTCAAAGCTATCCTATGCATGTCCTGGTGAGGGGAAAGATCTGAAAATTCAGGAAACAGACCCTTTGGGTGATGAGAATGTAAACTATGTTTTAACCAAGGCCATCTTGGTTGAAATCCTGGTAATTCTATTTGTCACTTTAAAAAACACAATAATCCTAAAAAATTACTAAAGGAAATGATGTAAGAGAAAAGAGAAAAGAGATAAAAGAAAGGATAAAGCAACTAAGATAAGATGATTTGGACAGCTCAATATTATTTCCCTTCACTCAGATTTCTAATAGGGTAAGCTCAATGCTATAGAATCCTCTATTTTTACCAAAAGCCCTTCAAAAATACTTTATATTTCTTTCTCCATTTTCTTTGCTTCCTAATCTTCACCATAACACCTCGCACATATTAAAAGCTTATATTTAATATGAATGAACCATACAGTTTATACACTTTGTTGTTTTATGTGAGAATATAAAGATCAGATTAACTTGCATTGGATAAAAGATTTAAATCTAAGACATGAAATAATAATAACCCTAAAGAAAATGTGGGAAAAACTCTTAATGATAAAGGTCTAGGAAAATATTTTACGAAGCCGACCTCATTGGCAATTGTAAACACAAATAAATAAATGAGACCTGATCAATGAAACTATACAGCTAAGAACAGAATTAACAAAGCAAACAGACAACCTTCAGAATGGGAGACATCTGCATGTTACAATCTGACAAAGAGCTAATAAACAGAATCTACAAAGAACTCAAGCAAATCAATAAGAAAAGAGCAAACAATCCCATTGATAATGGACAAGAGACATGACCAGAACCTTCTCCCAGAAAGACAGACAAGTGGCCAACAAACACATGGAAAAATGCTCATTGTCCCCAATTATCAGAGAAATGCAAATTAAAAACACCTTGAGATATCACCTACACCCAGCAAGAATAGTCCTTATCACAAAGTCCCAAAGCTACAGATGCTAGCATGAGTGCAGAGAGAAGGGAACACTTAGACACTATTGGTGGGACTGCAAAGTAATAAAGCCCTTTGGAAAGAAGTATGGAAAATCCTCAAAAAGCTAAAAGTAGACTTCTGATTTGATCCTGCAATCCCATTACTAAGTGTATACCCAGAAGAAAAAAAAAATCATTTTATCACAAGGACATTTGCATTCAAATGTATATAGAGTGCAAATTCACAACTGCAAAGATGTGGAAACAACCCAAGTGCCCATCTACCCATGAATGGATAAACTGTGTATATGAATGCCATGGAATACTACTCAGCCATAAAAAAGATGCAATCTTTGCATCTTTTGTATTACCTATATGGAGTTGAAAAACATTCTCCTTAGTAGAGTACCTAATGAATAGAAAGCAACCATCCCATGTATGCAATATCAATTCGAAACTAGTATTTAAACAACTATATGCCGACAAGAGAGAAAAACACAATTAAATTCAAGAAGGGGGAAGAGAGAAGGATAAAAAGGGGATTCATAAGCTTCCACCTATTACGTACAATGTAGGGGTATAGGGCACATCTCCAGGGTGAAGGACTAAACTATATAATTCACACTTTACCTTACAAACAGAAATAATATGGCCTAATTGTATGTGCCCATGTGTTAATCCAAAATTTTAAAAATATACAAAATGTATCAAACTACATTAAACATGAACATCTATTTTTAAGTGGTTCAAAATGCATATCCCAATTAATACTACAGTACTACCAAAAGTAAAGGTAGCTTTAAATAAATTTTCACTGGTCTCTGCTTAAACATGGAATCACTTAAATTCTAATTTCTTATGTTATTTATTACAACTAATTTCCTAGAAGTATATTGTCTAAAATTCCTATAGTGGTACACTAACAAGAAAAAGTTTCCTATGTCTTTGTTGTTATCAAATGTAAAAGAGCCTTATAAGTACCAACAGCTTAAGCAGATTTTAAATTCAAGATACATAAATATGGGCTTGTATACACACAGACACATTTTTTAATACCTGTACATAATCTAAAGCAGTTCTACATCATAAATATATATCAATTAATTTCAAATACTTTAATCAATCTTTAAAGTGTATTCAAGTTTTTTTCTTGAGATTTACCTTCTTCCCTGAGAAAAAGGACCTTTGTTCTCCAAAATACTATTGAAATATAATGGTGTTTTGAGGAGTGGGAAGAAGGGAGGAATACTGATATACTTTATATGTTCACCAAATAAGTCTTGGGTTCTTAAGCACAAGAATACCTTGAAAATACTGTGTGTTTGGTTTCAAACCATCATAATAAAGCAATTATCACAATAAAGTGAGTCACACAAGTTTTTGGTCACCCAATGAATTTAAAAGTTATGTTAACACTATACTATACTTTATAAATTATAAAAGCATTGTACCTAAAAAAAGAACAACATACATACCTTAATTAAAAATACTTTATTGCTAAAAAATGTTAATTATCTTCTGAGCTTTCACTGAGTCATAATCTTTTTGCTGGTGGAAAATCTTGCACTGAAGTTGATGGCTGTTGACTGATCAAGGTCATGGTTGCTGAAAACTGGGATGGCTATGGCAATTTCTGAAAATAAGATAATGAATTTTGCCTCATTGATTGACTCTTCTTTTTAAAAATGATTTCTCTGTAGTATGTGATGCTGTTTTGGGTAGCATTTTACTCCTAGTTAGAACTTCTTTTTAAGTTGAAGTCAATCCTCTCAAATGCTGCCACTGCTTTATCAACTAAGTTTACATCATATTCTAAATTTTTTGTTGTCATTTCAACAATGTTCATAGCAGCAGGAGTAGATTCCATCTCAAGAAACTATTTTCTTTGCTCATCCATAAGAAGCAACTCCTCATCTGCTCAAGTTTTATTATGAAATTGCAGCAATTCAGTCATATCTTCAGGATCTACTTGTAATTCTAGTTCTCTTGCTATTTCCCCCACATCTGCAGTTACTTCCTCCACTGAAGTCTTGAACCCCTCAAAGTCATCCATGAGGGTTGGAATCAACTTCTTTCAAACTCCTGTTAATGTCGATATTTTGATATCCTCCCATAAATAACAAATATTTTTAATGGCATATATAGTAGTAAAATCCATTCCAGAGCATTTTGGATTTACTTTGCTCAGATCCATCAGAGGAATCACTATCCGTGGCAACTATAGACTTTCAAAATGTATTTCCTAAATGACAAGGCTTGAAAGTTGAAAGTACTCCTTGCTTTATGGGCTACAGAATGGATTTTGTGTTAGTGGGCATGAAAATAACATTAATCTCCTTCTATGTCTCCATCAGAGCTCTTGAGTGACCAAGTGCATTGTCAATAAATAGTAATATTTTAAAAGGAATCTTTTTGCTAAGCAGTAGGTCTCAATACTGGGTTTAAAATTCAGAAAACCATGCTGTAAACAAATGTGCTGTCATCCAGGCTTTGTTGTTCCATTTACAGAACACAGGCAGAACAGATTTAGCATAATTCTTAAGGTCCCTGAGATTTTCAGAATAATAAATTAGCAGTGGCTTCAACTTAAAGTCACCAGTTGCATTAGTCCCTAAAAACAGAATCAGACTGTTCTTCAAAGATTTGAAGCCGAGCATTGATTTCTCCTCTCCCTCTAGCTATGGAAGTCCTAGATGGCATCTTCTTCCCATATAAGACTGTTTCATCAATTGAAAAATCTATTGTTTAGTGTAACCACTTTTATTAATGACCTTAGTTAGCCAGATCTTTGGGTAACTGCCACATCAGCATTTGCTGCTCCACCTTGTATTTTCATGTTTTAGAAACATCTACTTTCCTTAAACCTCATTAACCAACCTATGCTAGTTTCCAACTGTTCTTCTGAAGCTTCCTCACCTCTTTCAGCCTACATAGAATTGAAGAGTTAAGGCCTTGTTCTGGATTAGGTTTAAAGGGAATGTTATGCCTGATTCTATCCTCTATCCAGACCACTAAAACTTTCTCCATATCACTTACGAGGCTGTTTTGCTTTCTTATCATTCATGTGTTCACTGGAGTAGCACTTTTAATTTCCTTCAAGAACATTTCCTTTGCATTCACAACCTAGCTAACTGTGTGGTAGAAGAGGCCAAGCTTTTGACTTATCTCTGTTTCCATAATGCCTTCCTCACTTTTGTTGTAAAGTGAGAAATATGCCAATCTTCCTTTCACTTAACCAGTAAAAGGCCATTGCAGGGTTATTAATTAGGCTGTTTTCAATATTGTTGTGCCTCAAAGAACAGGGAGTCCTGAGGAGAGGCAGGGAGATGGGGGAATGGCCAGTAGGTGAAACAGAACACACACAAGTTCACCATCTTATATGGGTGCCCCAAAACAATTACAATTCTAACATCAAAGATCACTGATCACAGATCATCATAACAGATGTGGTAATAATGAAAAAGTTTAAAATATTGTTAAGAATATATGACAGAGAAACATGAAATGAGTAAATGCTATTGGAAAAAATGATGCCCATAAATGTGCCTGATACAGGGTTAATGCAGACCTTTAAATTGTAAAAAACACAACATCTGCAAAGCATAATCAAGTACAATAAAACAAAGTATGCCTGCACCTAATCTCATATACTGACAGCTCTTCGTATTCTCTATCATCACGTATCTTTCCCACAAGCACAGGTACTTCTCAAGTCCAGACAACCAGAAGACTGCCAGAAGTTATCAGGGTAAATTATTCATATGTCTGTAGACCAAAAATTGAGCCCTATTAAGCCCTTTATGGTGCCTATTACAAATCATAATAATTACCCAATTACCAGCTGATATTTTTTTCTCTACTCCTTCTAAGAAAACACAAAAAATAATAATAATTACACTTACAAAAAGCTAATAAAAATTCACATATGAGAGGAATTAGGGACTCATTTACAAACTATTTCATTAGACAATGAAAAAAGTAATAAATAAAGCAATACTTACAAATATGCACAAAAAATCAGCCCCAGCACCCAGAAATCACTGGTAAATTGCCTTTGAATTCATGAAAATGACCTGAAATTTTAGATAGAAAATGAAATGAAAAAAGATAAGTAAATTGCATTTATATGCTTTATTAAAGAAGTACATATTCTGGCTGTAAATCATACCATTTTTATCATAAGCAGTCATCCCCATCTACTCTAACAATGTTTTCTAAGATAACAATACCAAAAGAAATAATTATTTAATTGTTCTACATCAAAGAATACAACATCTCTATCCATTTTGGCTTATTTAAAAATCGCCAATAATAAAGTAAGTGTTTAAAAGTATAAATAAGTAAGACCAAAAGGGAAAAAATTATGGGAATAAAGATTTACTAGTTATATTTGAAAAACATGTTTAATTTATGTCTGGAATTTGAATAATTAGCTTCATAGAGAATATCTTAAATGTCTTCAACTGGAATACCTTGAAGGTAGAAGAAAGGATGTAGTTTTTGTTCTAGCTAAGGTGTGGACCCATTAGATGCTTACGCTATAATACAAAATTCTTTTGCTTACACACACTTTAGTTCTCACTGAAGAAGTAACAGATGAAACTCAAAAACATTTTTAACTAGCACAATGAGTCATTTTATTGTGTCTAAATATCAATGATTTCCTCTCTTAAGAGCCCCCATGCATTAACAAGTGTCCTCAAACTACGACCCGCAGGCCACATGCGGCCAGCCTAGGACATTTATCCAGCCCACCGGGTGTTTTTGCCGACTCTGCCTGTCCTGCTTGGCAGCTGACTCATCCCAAGGCCTGCAGTCCAGTCCCAATGGTCTGAGGGACAGTGAACTGGCCTCCTATTTAAAAAGTTTTAGGACCCCTGCATTAGAAGGTAGTTTGGTAATTTATTTTTATCAGTTGGTCTAAATATACGACACTTTTATTTCCATTAAAACAAAGAAATTGTGTTGCAAAGCCTATATGTTCTTTCTAAAATGTGAAGATGGCTACCAGTAACATATTTAACTAAAAAAACAAGTAGAGCTTAGGTTCCCAATTTAGGTCAGAAACTTTCCTATACTCTGGGGATTCATTTGATTCAATCTGCATTTTTTAAACATAGCCAGTAAATATCTAGGTACCTAGAGCTAACTAGATTTAAATAGAATTCATTCTGAAAAAAAATAATACTTTGATCAATATCACTTGTAGGAACCACTATACCCAACCTTGTGATTATACCACAAATAACCTCAATAGATTAGGTATCAGCATCTGAATTAAGCTGGGATGCAAAATAAATATCTAACTCAGCTCTTCTCTAGCCCCTAAAATATGCTTTTACCTAAATGCTCCAGATAATGTATTCTATTTTCTAGTTGATATATAATAAAGACCTGGGCCTTAGATAGCTAATGTGCCACTAGAGGCTTTTCCCCTAGACTTCCTTGGTCTTGTAGGTACCTCAGGCCTTCCCCACTCTGATTTCACCAGTTCCCAGCAACTCTGTAATGCCTACTTCCACTGGAGCAAGTACAGGAGACTCTAGCCAGGGGAAGGGAGCTCTACAATTAATTAAGTAAGTAATTTTGGGTAATATAACTTTTCTTTCTCTTCCTTTGTTTTGTTTTGAGATGAAGAGTAATTTTATCTGGAACACCAAACAACCCTATGTGGACACACTATGTGTACTATTCCAAACCAGCAAAGAATACTAGTTCTGATATAAACCATTCTAAGATTTTATCTTCCCTTGAGTTATAAAGTATAATTTATTTATAAAGAAGCTACCCACGAAATAAATCTACAGCAAATCTTGTATATCTAAAAGCCTAAATGTTAGAAGAACCCAAAAGGGGTTTCAGTACTTATGCAGTTTCTTTAATATCACATCTTGTTTTTCGGGCAACTATTATTTGAAAAGCATTAATTGGAATTACTTAAATCCCATTCCTTCATTTGCATGTAAACAATGGAAGGATAAAAGAAAATGTAACCAATAAATATCATAACTATCATAGATCTAGTTTTAGGAATCAATGAACTCTTTAAGAATTAAAATTTGTAACTCCAAGAACATCTTTAATTTTGGAATAAGTTAAATTCTGGACATTCAAGGCAAATAATATTTTAATATCTATCAATACAAAGTCAATAAATCTTATTTTTCATATTGGTGCAATTCTGCAACTTAAGTTAAAAGTAACTCTGAGAATTGCAAATCAAATCCACCTTGAGATATCACCTAAACCCAGCAAAAACAGTCCATCTACATCACACAGTCCCAAAGTTATAGATGCGGGCATGGATGCAGAGAGAGAGCAGGGAACATTTACGCAGTGTTGGTGGGAGTGCAAACTGGTATAGCCTTTTTTGAAAGAAGTATGTTGAATTCTTAAAGAGCTAAAAATAGGCCTTCCATTTCATCCCACAATCCCATTACTAGGTATTATCCCAGAAAAAAAAAAGAAAATCATTTTACCATAAGGGCAATTGCTCTCAAATGTTTACAGCAGCTCAATTCACAATCACAAAAATGTGGAAACAATCCAAATGCCCATCAACCAATGAATGGATAAATAAACTGTGGTATGTGTATACCATGGAACACTATTCAGCCATAAAGAAAGTTGGAGATTTCACATTTTTTGGATTTACCTGGAAGGATTGGGAGAATATCCTCCTGAGTAAAGTATCACAAGAATACAAAAGCAAGCACCCAATGTATTCAATATTAATATGAAACTAGAAGATGAGCAACTGCATGCCCATACAAGAGAAAAACACATTTAAATTCAAAAAGAGGGGAGGAAAAGGGGGTATAGTAACGTCTCATCTATTAAGTACAATGTAGGGGGATATGACATACCTCCTGGGTGAAGAACTCAACTGCAACTTGAATTCTACCTAACAAATGAAAGCAATATAACCTAATTGTATGTACCCTTATACTAATATGAAATTTTAAAAAAAGAAAAGAAAGAGGAAATAAGACTTTTTTAAAAATAAATAAAAATAAAAGCAATCTTTATCACATTATCAAATGATTTGCACTACTGGTGAAGTTTAGAGCAAAAAATTTAAAAAAGAATAAGTTCCTAAAATCACATGGTTCGTTATTATAAAAGGAAAAAAATGACTTTAACGTATACTTAATGTATACTTCCTCATGCAGAGAATTTATTAATAAACAAGCAACATTTTATGATGTGCAAAGAGTTAAGAATTAATACACACATGTGAAGTTCTTTAAGAACCACAAAAGTTTAGGCTGAAGAAGACACTTCCAAAATAGAAGTGGCCACTTTTGTCCTGAGTGCAGCACAAAATCAATAGAATTTGTTGAGAAAGAAATGCCATAGCACATCATTATCTGTTCTGGAAAATCTCAATCTGTTTAGTAAAATGAATCTTCAGAACACCCAATTACTTAAGGATTGTTCCAGTCCTCTATTTTTCTCATTCATTCAGCAAATAGGAACCAAGGGTTCAGGATTGCACTGAACAGTAAAAACATGAAAATTCAAATTAAAAATAATAATAATTAAGCCTAGACCAGAAACTACCACATCTAACCATGGTGGTGACATGTTCCACACTTTAATATTTAATCATCAGTTTACACATTCTTAATTTACCAAATAAAAAATCCATTGCTATAAACACTTCAACATAAAATGCACAAAAAACACAAATAATGTACAAATTAAGCAACATAAATGTCCAATAACATAAAAATGTGTATAATCTCCTGAATAATCACAGAAATGTAAAAGAAATAGTTTCACCTAAAATACTGGAAAATTTTTATAAACCACCAAAACTGGTATTGGTGAAGATGTGAGGAAAAAAGCACATTCAGGTACAACTGATGGAATTACAAACTGGGTAAAATTTTTCTGAATAGCAATTTGATGGTAAATCTTAAAAATTTTAATATCTACATATTTGAGTTTGCAATGTTACTTTCAAAAGTTATCCTAAGTAGTTAATCACACAAATGATAAAAGATATATAATGTATTTTTATGTAATAATAGTATTTTAATAATAGCTAAAAATTGGAGATAGTCTACTAATTAAGTAATTTATGATACATATATATATAACCTATTCTTTAACTATTAAAAATTATAATATAAATCTCTATTTATTGACATAAAAAAAAGACCACAACATATTAGTGAACTTAAAAAGTACATGGCTAGCTACGTATAGTGGTGCATGCCTATATCCCCAGATACTTGGAAGGCTGAGGCAGGAAGATTGCATGAGCCCAGAAGTTTGAGGTTGCTGTGAGCTCAGCTGACACCATGGCACTCTACCCTGGGCAACTGAGTGAGATTCTAGCTCAAAAAAATAAAAAGTACATGTATATTAAAAGCCAATCAATTTATAGAAAATCAAATATATATATGTACATGTAAGTGTACATATGTGAAAATCATATATATGCAAGTTTCACAAAGAATAATTTAACAAAATTTTTTTTTTAATTGAATGGTAACTATGTACACTAATGCACTTCTGGGGTACAGTGTGGGGTTTTCACATGCAATCTGAAATACTTCCATCAAACTGGTCAACACAGCCTTCATGTCATTTTCTCAGTTATTGCTCTAAAACATTCACATTCTACTCTTAGAAAGATTTACCTGTACCCCTATAAGACAAACCTCAGAAGTGATCCCTCCAAACCCCCTCCCTCCACCCATTCCCCCTTCCCTTCTCCCTCCCCCCAACAAAAATGTTAATATTGAACAATGATTTCTAAGTTCTTCACTTTTTCATTCTTATGATTTGATGTTACTTAAATTTTTTTGACATTTAACATGTCTAATGTGTCCCGAAATAAGAAAGCTACTTCTGAAATTCAGGGTATCACTTATACATTCAAAAGAAATCAGCCAGATCTAGAGTAATTGCTATTAGTCTGAGAGCAAAAGCCAAATATTAATATTAGTTTTTTGAAAACTCTCAAAATTACAGGGCAACTTCAAACAAGTATCTTGACATCAAATAAAGAAACCATAAACATTTTTACAAAAGCATGTCTCACTACCAAAAATAGGTACTAGATCAAAGGTAAATAGCAAATAAAAACACTGCTACCTCCCTGTATAATTAGATTTTAAAAGCTTTCAAGCTAAATTTCTAAATCTGCTTAAAGCTCTGTCTCTAAACCACACCCATTTCTTCTTTTTAATCACATCCCCCTTTTCTTTTTATTATTTGATTTAGCAAGAAGGTTCAAGTATGAAATGAATGGCTGGATTAAATGACCTTCCAAACCCTAAGAGTCAATGATTCTAAGGTATTATTTAAGTGCTAAAGTGCTACCAAAATACCTGTAACAAACATCATCCACCTTTACATTAAATTATAGCATTCCATGTTTAAAACTGAAGTCAAGAATTAAATAACTTTTTAAAATTTACTGATTCTATAATTTTAATCATGTTATACATAAAGAGCCACTGAGTTAAAACAAGTAACTTTGGGAAAGTATCAATGCTTAGTCCTTTATATATCAAAATAAAAATTAGAAAGGCATTAAAAATATTCTGCATGCAATTCAAATTGGATTTCCTAGAGATATAATTTTTGCATTAAAACTATTGCTATTCTCCTCAAAGCTGCATTAATTTAACAAAAAAATTGTAAACCTCTTTACTATCATTATTACCTTTTTCTTTACAGCTTTATTAGGCTAACTCTGTTTCTTGAACTCTATAATGCTTAGCTTTCCTTTTCTCTTTAATAATTATATTTAATTATGCAGGATTTAAATTAACTACAAAAAATAAAATGTGAAATTTGACTTTCAATGGAACTGATACCAAGCCAATGCCCAATTTTTAAAAAAATGCAATGCTAATAATTAAGAATATCACAATAATGAACAGAAAATAAAGGTTTAGTTGTTACTATCTTCATATCTTCTAATGCAAAAGGAAGAATATTTGTGAAGTATCGATGAAGACAACTTATGATGCTACCTAGCCCACCACTCTGCTTTTCTGGAAGAACTTGCTTTCTTAAAGAAATAGGAATTTCATCTATTCTTACATCTTTCAACCTACATCTTCCAATATTATTTCAGTATTCTAACCAAATTTCAACCTACATCTTCAACATTATTTTAGTATTAATAGCCATAATCTGAAAGGGGATGTGACAAAGCATTCAAAGGAGAATGGCTAAGAAACTTTATAGGAACCATGTTACATTAGAATGGCTACATGTTCTAAATATGGTAGTTGAAGTGAATTGAGAGATTATCTAGTCCAGTGGTTTTCAAACTGTTATCTCAGGACTCTTACGTTCCTAAAAATTATTTATAGTTCCACAGAGCTATTGTTACATTATCAACATTTATTATGTTAGAAACTAAAATTTAAAACAATTTTAAATAGTTATTATTTCATTAAAAATAATGATAAACTTATTGCATGATGACATAACACATTTTGTAAAATATAACCTTATATCCCCCAAAAAAATTTAGACAGAAAATTGGCAAAGAGATTTTTGCAAATCTAATAAGCACCTGGTTTAGAAGACAGCTAGATTCTCATATGTGCCATTGCATTCAATCTTTTGTGTGTTATGTTTCTTTAGTAGAAGTGTATGAAAAGTATCCATTTTCACTGAGATATATAGTTGGAAAGAGGCAAAGTGTTTTAGTAGGTTTTTTGGATAACCTAGTAGGTATTCTTCTTTGATACTATATTAAAATTTGACAAGTAATCATTTCTCAAATATTAATTGCAATAAGGAATTAAAACCTCAGTATCAATAAGCATTTTGTATTGTTACTCTAAAATCCACTAACCTTGAAATGGATCTTAGCCAATACTTGACTTTGTAACATCATATATGAGTTCACTTGAGAAATACTGATTCACTGAATTGTGCAGATCTTTAAAACATTTAAAATAATAGTATTTAAAACTACATTTCTTAATATCCCCGTCAGAAAAGTTTTTAGGTATCAGGAAGCCCTCAAGCTCATGGTGGTGAATACAAGCTTTCCAAACTACTTATTTTCTCTTAAAAGTTCAAATTTTGTTGATAAAAAAAAAATGTACCAGTTACTTTTCTAAAAATGGGTAGGCTTACTTTGTTCATTTTTGAGAATATGTCTACCAAGTACCTAGGTCTAAATAACCATTGTGTTTTTATTGGTCATTCTTTCAAGTAAAAAGTGCTTTTCTATGAAAAAAAAATATTGCAACTAAATCACAAAGTGATTTTCCTCCAGATAACCATCTTACTTAGGTACGTAGCATAAGTACTTTATGCATATTTCCGATTTCATCACATAGACTAAAAAGAGTATTCAAGGGTCAAGAGTTAATAAAATGAATAATTTTTACTGTTTCATCCATAATATTCCTAAGAGAAACTGGCTTCCTCATTGTACTGTTAAGTGGTAATGATAAAAAAATTAATGACTAATATAATCTGGTGCCACTGCCTTGATGTGCAATAGGGCACCAGTAGTTTTACCCTAAAATACTTTGCATTCTATGTGCAAACATCAATTCATTGAAAAAGCTAAATAAATCCTAGCACTTTGGGAGGCCAAGATGGGAGGATTGATTGATATCAGCCTGAGCAACACAGTAAGTGAAATACTATCTCTCAAAAAAAGAGGGAGAGAATAAGAAAAAGAAAAATTAGCCTGGTGTGGTTAAGTGTGCACATGTTAGTCCCAGGTACCATGGAGGCTGAAACACGAGGATCACTTGATCCCAGGAGGTTAAGATTGCAGAGAGTTAAGCTGATGCCACTGTACTCTAGCCTGGGCAAAAGAGTGAGACCTTGTCCAGGAGAGGAAAGGGGAGAGAAGGGGAAAGGAGAGAAGAGGAAAAGAGAGGGAAAAAGAGAGGAGAGGAGAGAACAGAAAGGAAAAAGGAGAAAGGAAAGGGAAGGGAAGCAGAAAAGAAAAAGGAAAGGGAAAGAAGGAAAACTAAGGAAATGGGAAAGGTAAAAGGGGGAAAGAGAAAGGAAAAAAGAAAAATGCAAATAGCACCTTCACATTATGATGAAAATCGTTTTGACCCCACGGCCTCTTAAATGATCTCAGGGGTCCCCAGTGTCCACAGACCATATTCTGAAAACTGCTGATCTACTCTGATGCACCATTTTACAGCTAAGGAAATTACCATGTATAACATTCTCAAGCACACCAAGAAGAGGTAACAATACAAGGCGCAGCATGTAAAATATAGTAAATACTAACTAAAAGTTAGTTCTTCTCTCCTCTTTCCATAAGAAGGAACAATACTAGTGGATGGGAATTGCAAAATGGTAGATTTTAATTCAGTCCAAGATAAATCTTTAAAAGCAATGAAATAAGTTGCCTCACAAAATAGAAACTGTCAAACTTGAGACCAGATAACTCTGCCAGGAATGTTGCAGAAAGAATTCTTACAGAGTTAGTTGTTAAGTTGAAAGTTGTACCAAAACTTAAGTGATTATGTAATCACCAAGAAAGATTTTCTAAATTCAAATTTCTGACCCCACTCTAAACTAAACCAGAATCTTCTTGAGTGGGCCAGGAGTTTCCATTTCTCAAAAGCTATGCAATTGACTATTACATCTGGCCTGGCTATAGACTAGTATTCAGGAACTACTATACACACAATTCTCTTCTAAAGTCACTACTACTCTTAAGATTCTGCAATCTTATACTATCCATACCCACTAGGAAGAATACCCTTACACTTTAATGTAACATTTCCTAAGTCTGCTTTAATAAAGTATAGATGGTCATCAGGATCAAGGTATTTCTGGGTCAAGAAAGGCTATATTAATGTTGCATTTCCTAGGCCCACCAGTTCACCTCTGCCAACATGTGCCACTGAATTGTAAATTAGAGATAGAAATGCATAAGTTTTACACATTTTCACAACTGCCAACACTTTATTGTTTTCCTGAAATAATAACTAAGAATCATCAGTGAAAAAAAGATGACCAGTATAAAAATAGTATTTACATGAAAAAATAAATGAGATTATTTAGAAGACAGCGTCTCCTTACTTTATAAAGGCATTTTACAAAGGCAGCTTATTGCTGTGCACCAAGATCAAAATATAGACCACAAACATCCAAAAGCTATTTACAGAAAAATCATGTGACTTACTCCCCCAAACCCTTGTATTTTGAGGTCTTGACTACAGGAAAATATCCTGTATTTCACAAATACAACATAAGGCAGCAAGGCAACTTAATCAGAAGCAAATAAAAATTTGGCAGTGGGTCAAAAAGAATTTTGAAATATTTGGTATAACTTTTTACTCAAAAAACATGTTCTTCTTTATCCCTGCCTCTTACATTTCTTATCAAAATAGACTTCTTTGAAATAACAGCTACTACTGTGTTTCTTAATATCATTTTCTCTTATAGCCCATCTAATCTCAAGCATATATGGTATCAGCTTAATAACAAAAGGCAGAGAAGGAGGTCTTGTATGAGCAGGACTGGAGGAAAAAAGTGATTATCAAAACATAATCCTCAGACTGCTTATATCAGAACCACCTGGAGTGCTTAATAAAATAAAATTTTAACAAAGATTATTAAGGCCCCACCTAGACCAACTGATTCTATGATTCTGAGAGGATGGCCCTGGAACTTCTTTTTCAAGCATAGTTCCCAGGTAATTCTTAGCACACCAAAATTCAAGAACTGCTGTAAACTAAAGGCCAACTATATCAAATGTGGGTAAGATTACAAAAATAAATACTATGTAATTATAAAATGTTTCACTGTAAAGACTCTCAATAATTTTTGAATCCTTGGTTTTTAAAAATAAAACAAAATATTTTTAAATGCAAGGCAGTATTAGAAACTAGATGTGAAATTCAGCTTAACAACTAAGTCTTAGTTATGGGGAGCGGGAGGGGGTTGTAATTTGAGATAAAGGGACAAGCAATTCTCCAGCAAGTCAGTTAACATTTCTGAGAGCTCAGATCCATGGCATGAATAGGGATCTCTGGGAATACAAAACAATAGAGTACAATCCCAGATCTCCAGCAATTAACAATTTGAATTCACTGTAATATAAATACTTACAGTTTGAATAGTCTCACATTTGCAGTATTATTATACCCAGAAAGAGAAGATTCCTACCCCTGCTGAGTTTTCTCTCCCTCAGTTCTGCTTACAAAATAGAGTAAAAGTAGAGTGGCATAACATTTTTAAAGCAATCATTTAACAAAATCCTGTAAATAATTACTAATTTTTAAACCTGAATATCTTTTTAATCAGTCTACTATTTTCTATAGAGTAAACTGTTAGAAACAAGGCAAGTCTGTCCTTTGTGCTTGTTCTAGGTAGTTAAATCAAGATAAATTTAAAGACAGCTAAAGCAGGTCAATTTTGATCTTCAGTTTAAGAAACTTTCTTGTTACCACTCTCAGTACCACTCCCTCTTAACCACAAATAATGACTCCAGTAATGGAGCTCTGTAATTTAAAGTATCAGGCAAATAATAGCAAGTAACTTAGATGAGTTGACACCGCCTGTTGTGCAAATATGTACTAAGACAATTATAAAAATAACAGCTGCATTATCAACTGGATACAGACCAGAACAACTTATGTGAATGCAGAGAGTCAACACGGTCTGAACTTGCATGTATGTGGCACTTTATATATTTTTAAGCATTTCTCAATTCGTGATAGAAATTAAAGGCAGAAGATATGCTAAAAGAAGAGAAAAATAAAGATTTGAGAGCTTTTGGGCTAATTACCTAAGAGTCCTAATTCCTAGAGTAAATCATAGTTATTCATCATTTACCAAACGTTTGCTTGTGCCAGGCACTGTGTTTAAGTAAGCCCCAGAAAAACTAAAATGAATGAAGTAAAGTCGATGACTTCAAGAAGTTCACAGTCTAGTGAAAAAGACAAATAATTACAGGTTTGTGTAACATATGAAGAGAAGAAAGTAGATTATAAAACTACATAATGTCATTTTCTAAAACAAAGAAATTTTTTTTAAAATATGGGAATATTGCCACTTAACTCCCAAGGCTTTTGTGGGGATTAGACATATGAAAATGCTTCCTAGATGGAGTTTGCCTTCTATAAATACACTTCCCTTATTGCTTTTTCCCTGAGACTCAAATGAAATGTACCCGAGTCACAAATTACACAGATGTGGTTGGCAGTATATCCATTCATTTTTTAAAGAGGAATGCCATAAGAGTACAAGACCCTAGAGCTGTGTCCTTGCCAATGCTACCGGATCATCATATTGAACACATAGACACTGCAGACCTACTGGGAGCTTAGTTCAATGCTATGGGTTAATCCTTTCCAACCCGAATTAAGTCTTTTGCTCACTCTCAAAGGCAAAGGAAGAAAGAGAATCATGTGGAGAGATACTGCTTATCCTTTTACTGTATCTTCTGAATAACAATTTTTTGACAAGATCTGTCCTGGCCTCAGAGGGTGCCTCACTTCCTAAGTGAAAAATACTAAGAACAGCAGAATCAGATGTGCCCAAGTTTATAGGCAAGGAAGTAAACACATAATTCACTTAGGACCACATGACTAGCTGGTGACAGAGCTTTCATTCAAGTCAAAGTTTCCAATTACTAGACTTATGTCCATTTCATGAGTAAATAAATGTCTCCAGTTACTTCATCTGTAAAATGGGATCTCCAGCTTCCACTTCTCTCATAAAATGTCAGTTTTATTGCTTTGTTCTTGCACTTAACTCAGCTGACAAAAGATACTTTGTAAATTGAGAACAGGTTAAATGTCTAGGTTTTAAGTATATTCCTTCAGAGGCAAGCATCTTCCTATCTCCCCAAGCCTCAAACAACTACCAATTCCTATATCTTCTTGTCCTGGAATTTCTCTAATTTCACTTTCTTTTTCTGACCCACCCCCCAATTAGATTTAATGGAACAGTAAGTATGTGTGTGTGTTTGTGCATGCAAGCACGTGAACAGTACATGCAGATATACATAGAAAAAATACCCTGCTACATACTATATAATTCTTATATAGTACAACTAACACCAGCACTGGGACAAAAACCACTGCCTTTTTTAATGTGATACAATAAGGAGACCATAGATCTCTCCACTATTCTAGACCTAGGCCTAAATTTCATTACCATCAACACTGTTTCTACAGAATACAAAGAAAACAAGTAGCCATCAGAAAGTGAATTCTATAGGCCAAGAACTTTTCAGTTGATATTCATATCTTCACCGAAGCCTCATACTTATTTATGAAGAGATTACTATCCCCATTTTTGAAACCTGAAATTTAATGGAATTAAATATTCACAAAAGTACTAAGGGGCATGTTTGGCACTCAAACTCACAACTTCTCATTTCAAACATGGCATACTTTCTACGTTTCATTTAGGTAGCTTTCCTTAATATTTCATGCCCTAGCCCTTTCAAAAACCATTGGTTCTTAGGAAAAGAGATTCTAAATCGCACCATTGCTGTCCACTGGTCCTACCTCTGTCTTTCAACCACGATAGTTCTCTGGGACAAATATTATGCCAAGTTCACATAGCCTACATTTTAAAGCCTCCTTCTTGCATCTTCTAGCTTAAAGTAGCTTTCCAGGACAGTTTTACTGGACAGAGGAGTCTTTCTTCTAAAAAAGAAAATGAAATTATGTACCACATGTATTATATACACTATATAAAAACTTACAGAGAAATATTAACTACATAAACTTAAAGAGAAATATTCTAAGGTCAGGATGTTGTTTTACTCAATAAATAAACAATATAAATTTGGGATGATTTCAAAAATTAAATACATGTTCAATTTCTTTCTAATAATTAAATATATTTTAGGTTTAAAATTTATAATTTAAATATAATACAAATACAAAAACATTATGTTACTGGTACAGGAATAAATTGGCACATCAATATGCAACAAAAAATCTAGAAATAGATGACAGTTTATAGAAGAATTTAAAGTATGATATAAATGACACTTTAAGTCAGTAGAGAAGATGAACTAACTATTCAACAAATAGTGCTGGGAATGAGTGGACACTTAGGAAAAAAACAGAATCTCTATCTTGCACGTCATACTAAAATAAATTCCAGAGGAATTTTTAATGGAAAAATTAAAACATAACTAATCTTCAAGAAAAGCTAAATGGCTACTTGTATAATCTTGAGGTAAGAAAGATCTTTCTAAGCATGATATTAAAACAAGAAAATATTAATAAAATTGCTACCTTAAAATTTTTAAATATCTGTATTAAAAAGATGATGAAGTTAAAAGACAAACCACAAACTGAAAAGTAAATGTATTTTTGGTTCAGTGCAATTAAAAAGAATACTAAGAGCCTCAACAAGTCAATTTTTAAAAAAACCACAAATGAAGGGTGGCACCTGTGGCTCAAAGGAGTAGGGTGCCAGCCCTATATGCTGGAGGTGGTGGGTTCAAACCCAGCCCTGGCCAAAAACTGCAAAAACATACATACACACACACACAAATGAAAAATACTGTGAAAAGAAGCTATAACATGGAGTAGAAGAGGCAGGAACGGGAGTGTGAGCAGAGATTGGGGGAGCGCTCTCGCAGCAATCACCACTATCAAGGTGGTCAAGTGCAAGATTCAGGTTTTGCAGTAGCAGGCTGATGATACAGAGAGAGCCTGTGCCTGTAGCAGGAAGTAGAGGAGAAAAGTGGGCCCCTCAGACTGACCCAGGTGGCTGAAAGGAGCTGGACTGTGCTCAGGAACACCTGTCCACTCACTCCCCTGCCAAAGCCAGAGGAAGCAAGAAAAAGCTGCTGATGAGCTTGCAAGTGGTACAAGTATTATTGAAAACCATGCCATAGAAAATATAGGAGAATCCAACTTCAGGAAACTAAGCACACTGCAGAATAAGTAGATAAATCTGAAGAGGGGGCTTGAGACACACGGAGGAATAAGCTGAGCTGGCAGAGTCCCCTGGCCAAGAGAGGGATGAGCAGATCACACTGATAGATCAGAACTTGAAGTGTCTGAATGCTGCTGAAGAAAAGTAGTCTCAAAAAAAGACAAATGTGAGGAAGAGATAAAGATTCTTATTGATACACTCAAGAAGGCAGAGACCCATGCTCAGTTTGCTGAGAGATTAGATTGGTAACCAAACTGCAAAAGACATCAGTTTGGATGACAAACTGAAATGTACCAAAAAGAAGCACTTTTGTACACAAAGCTTGCCGGACCAGACTATGCTTGACCTGAATGAAAGACATAGAGCATCTCGACCTGCCCTCCTGCTGCTCCTCCCTGCCTCCCTCTGATCTGGCCTCCACCTAAGGCCATTCTACACAAAGCTGAACCTTTACACTAAGAGAAGGCTGCTTGCACTTTTTGCCACTTCCTTTAACCCCCCTTCCCAGCCAGCAGCCCACAGACACACACACACACTGTCTTTTTTGCCAAACTGCCTCTGCCTCTTCCCAGAGATCCCAGCTGGGCTATAGTCTAGGAACAACATGTAAGAGGGAATGGAAGCACAATTCAAAATGTCTTTAAAACCACGTTATGATGTATATGTTTTGTAATTACATTTTTTGCTATAGTAGCAACCATTTGTAAAACATTCCAAACAATTCCAAAGCTCTAAAACGGCAATCTCATCTCTTTTTCACTTTTGTAAGGTGTGCATATTGCACTGGCATATTGCCAGTCTTTTCCCAGGGAAAGACTCCACTACAAGGGAAAGACCTCATTGCTCCCTACACAGTCCCAGACAAACCAGAAATAATTTCAGGAGTAGTTAGCCAGAAATAAAACTAACAAAACATGCTGTTTAGGTTTTCAGATTTAAGTTATCTTTGGACACTGTTATTTTTCATTAGAAGCAACCAAATTAAGATGGTGACACCTCTGAGACCAAAGTGGTTACAGCACCAGCCACATACACTGAGGTTGGCAAGTTTGAACCCAGCCTGGGCCTGCTAAAACAGCAATGACAACTGCAACAAAAAACAAATAGCCAGGTGTTGGCTAAAAATAGCCATATGTGACAAGCACCTATAGAGGAGAGGCAGAGGCAAGAGGCTCTGAGGCAGAGGCAAGAGAATTGCTTAAGCCCAAGAGTTTGAAGTTGCTGTGAGCTGTGATGCCACATCACTCTACTCAGGATGACAGCTTCAGACTCTCTCTCAAAAAAAAAAAAAAAAAAAAAAAAAACCAGTTCTCTCAGAAAAATTAATCAATTAACTAAAAATTTAAAAATAGACAGGCAGTGCCTGTGGCTCAAAGGAGCCGGCCCATATGCTAAAGGTGGTAGGTTCAAATCCAGCCCACCCCCCAAAACTGCAAAAAAAAATAGAAAAATAGGCTATAAAAATAAATGTAATATTTACAAATGAGAAAAAAAGAAAAGCAAATAAGCTAAAAAATGAATTCAATATCACAATGTTCTTAAAGCTATGTAATATAAAATACATATCTCAATACAAGATGTTTTGACAAAAATTTAAATATTGTTAATATTTAATGTTCACAAGCATAGGGAATTAGGCATTCTTACTCACTTGTGAAACTGCAATATACATACAACACAACCTTTCGAGAGGATAATTTGACAATTTTAAATTCCCTATATCATTCATAGAAAAAATTAAATAATTTAGAAAGGAGTAAGCAAAAAGTAAAAAACCTTCTTTCTAATAGAATATCCAAATTTGAAGTATATCTGTTCTTTGATACAAAAATTCTACTGTTATTTTATTCTAAAGAATTTCTTGGGCACATGAATGAAGACATCTGTATGAATCATTTACTGAAGTAGTGGTGTTTATAATAACAAGCAGCTTAGCTGAGAGTGATAGCACTGTAATCCTCGTTGTTCAGGAAACTAAGGCAGAAGGAGCACTTGAGTCCAAGATTATAGGAAACTATGATCATACCACAGCAATCCAGCCTCAGTGACAGAGTAAGATCCTGTGTCTTAAACACACAAATACACACAAACCAAGTATCTAAAAACAACCAAAGGTTCATCAATATGGGAATGACTAAAGTTCAAACACAATATAGAGTACAATGCGGTTGTAATTTTTTCATATACACATATTTATAAACTAAAAAGGTAGCCACAGTCTAATAAAAACAAATAAATTATAAGAATACATATGAATATAAAAAAGAATATACAGCAAAATATTACTGAGTGTTGTTTATAACACTCATGTTGAGATAGACAGATGTGTATGACAGCATATATACAAATATATATATACAAGTAAACATATGCATAAAAGAAAAAGAAATGATATACAGCAAAATGTTATTGATGAGTGTTGAGATTAATAAGTGACTTTCTCTATTTCTTTCCATATTGTCTGAATTGTTTTACATGTATTGGCATTCATTTTATTGAATAACCAGAGAAAAGTGCTGTATTTATTTTAAAATAAATTTAAAATTGGTTATTATACAGTGTGGCCATAAAGTTCATGTGCAATTTAAAATATTTGTCTATGTACACAAACTTTATGGCCACCCTGTATTAAAATAAATTAAAAATTGGGTAATGATTTGTGTGTGTGTGTGTGTGTGAGACAGAGTCTCACTCTGTTGCCCTGGTTAGAGTGCAGTGGTGTCATCATAGCTCACTGTAGCCTCAAACTCCTGGGCTCAAGTGGATCTTCTTGCCTGAGCCTCCTGAATAGATGGGACTATAGGCACATGCCAGGATGCCTAGTTAATTTTTCTACTTTAGTAGAGATGTAGTCTCACTCTTGCTCAGGCTGGTCTTGAACTCTTGATCTCAAATAATCCTCCTGCCTTGGTCTCCCAAAGTGCTAGCACTACCCATAAATTGGGTAAAGATTAACTAAGATTCAAATGGAACTTATTTTTAAAGCAAATTGTAACCTGAAAAAATGACACTAAAAAAGATAATCTTAACTAGTATCAATAAAAACAGCAATGCTGAATCTAAAATAGTAGCCTGAAATCCATTGTAGGGTAAAATGACTAGACCTACCCTGATTAAATAAATTCAGTATGTGTGATCATATTTATTGTATTTGCACAAATATGTATGTAAATATGTTATATCCATAACATATGGATATAAATGTGATAAATGATTAGGTCTTTATAAAAAACTTTTAGGAGACTGGCACACCATGTTTCCCTAAAGTTTGAAGAAGTTATAACCATAGCATGATCTATTGTTTGATAATGTTACCATACTTTTTCTAAAACACCTATGCTTTAAATTTGGCAATATTTATTAAGAGCCTTCAATGCATCCATCACTCAGACCTTTCTACATATCTGTCTTAAGGAAATAATCATAAACACAAAAAGAATTTATGTGTGAATATATTTATCTCAGTATTATTTAAAAGAGTAAAATCAAAAAAGCAGGTTGTAGCTCCCATTTATGTAAAATAAAGACAGACAAAAATATGTTTATATATGCATTGAAAAAAAATCTATAAAAATATCCAAGAAAGTCTTCATAGTGGGATCTTTTATTTCCCACCTGTCACCTTTCCATATTTGAATTTTTAACATAATCATAACTACTTTTATTTTTTCTTATTCTAACAGCTTTATTTTAACCAAATCACATCTTTAAAAAGACCCTATTTCTACACTGGGGAAAGAATCCCGATTCAATAAATGGTGCTGAAAGAACTGGATATCCACATGTGAAAGACTGAAACTGAACATGCACCTTTCTTCACTCACAAAAATTGATTCAAGATTGACAAAAAAAAAAAAAAACCTAAATTTAAGGCATGAAACAATAAAAATCCTCAAAGAAAGCATTGGAAAAACAATGAACAATATCAGCGTGGGGAAAGACTTTATGAAGAAGACTTCTGTGGCAATTGCAACAACAACAAAAATAAACAAATGGGACTCAATTAAACTGAAAAGCTTCTGTACAGCTAAGTAGACAACAACCAAAGCAAATAGACAACCTACACAATGGGAAAGGATATTTGCATATTTTGAATCAGACAAAAGCTTGATAACTAGGATCTACAGAAAACTCACATTAATCCACATGAAACAAACCAACAATCCCAATCCCATATATCAATGGACAAGAGAGATGAATAGAACCTTCTCTAAAGAAGACAGATGAATGGCTAACAAACATGAAAAAATGCTCATTGTCCCTAATTATTACAGAAATGCAAATCAAAACCACCCTGAGATATCATCTAACCCCAACAAGAATGGCCTATATCACAAAATCTCAAAACTGCAGATGCTGGCATAGATATGGAAAGAAGGGAACACCTTTTACATTGCTGGTGAGATTGCAAACTAATATAACCTTCCTTCCTTTGGGAGGAAGTATGGAAAAC
>CAUYTI010106376.1:0-13897 GCA_963575145.1 Galago senegalensis | reverse complement strand
CCACATACACCTAAGGTGGCGGGTTTGAATCCAGCCCAGGGCCCGCCAAACAACAATGACAGCTGCAACCAAAAAAATAGCCAGGCGTTGTGGTGGGCACCTGTGGTCCCAGCTACTTGGGAGGCTGAGGCAGGAGACTCGCTTGAGCCCAGGAGTTGGAGGTTGCTGTGAGCTGTGATGCCATGGCACTCTACCCAGGGGGACAGCTTGAGGCTGTCTCAAAAAAAAAAAAAGAAGTAGTGTTTGGAGGTTAATGTTTTCAGGGCTAATTGAAAATGGTTTTGGGGAACAACTTGAGCATAATGGAAGTTAGTATATGGGTACAGCTTGGCTGTCTGTGGATGATAGATTGGGGGTATAATTTGGGATTAACATACAATAGTTGGGGGTTACAACTTGGAGGATGATGAAAGGTGTTTTTTGTTGTTGTTGTTGTTGTTGTTTGTATTTTGAGATAGTCTTACTCTGTTGCCCAGGGTGGAATGCTGTGGCATCAGCCAAGCATGACAAACTCAAAGGCCAGGGTTCAAGCAACCCTCCTGCCTCAGCCTCCTCAGGAGCTAAGACTACTACTGGTGCCTGCCACAGTGCCCAGCTAATTTTTCTATTTTTAGTAGAGATGGGGTCTTGCTTTGCTCTGACTAGTCTGGAACTCTTGAGCTCAAGGGATCCTCGGGGCTAGGTCTCCCAGAGTGTTAGGATAACAGGCATGAGGCAACACACCTAGCTGATGGAAGGTGGTTTGGAGGTTGAAATTCAGAGGTAAATATGGAGTGATTTGGTGGATACTGGTTTGGTCCAGTGGGAGAGGTCTGTGGATCATCTTTTGGGGAGCAATTTTGATGCCCAAGGAGGGTAATTTAGGAGTATAGCTTGGGATCAATACAGTTTAATTTGAGCACAGCTTATAAGTTAATAGTGGTGTATTGGTGCTGCCTGGATGTCCGTGGAAGGTGAACTGGAAGTGCTTCTTGGGGATATACACGTACTTTTGGGGATGATGGAGGGTGGTTTGGGATGTATTTGAAGTACAACACAGAGAGTAGTTGTGAGAGTTTTGAGGTGTGGCAACGGTGTACAGAGAGCAGTCGGGGTACTGCTTGGGAGCCCATGGAGGTAGACTTTGGGTGAGGGGCGCCAGTTTGCTCACTGAGGAGCGGCCTTGGCGAAAGACGGCTCCGCCGCCCTGGAGAAAGCGTGTGCGCACGCGCTCCCGGCTAGTTCACGCCTGGCGCTCCCAGGGCAAGAAAATCGAAGACCCGAGCTGGCGCTTGCGCAATTCGCCTCCGCCGCTGCCGTGGTCTCCCGCCCCGCCCCCTTATCTCCCCACCCCCCTCAGGTTCGGCTCAACGGCGGAGGTTGCAGTGCTACCGGGAGTAGACCGAGACGAGTTAAAGGTGAGGGGCGGGGGCTCACCGTTTGCGGCAGGACCGGTGCTCCTTTCCGACCTTCCCCGCGCCCCCCGTCTGGCACCCACGGCTGACGGTCGCGCAGCCAAACGTGGCCCGCGGGCAGGGCGCGGAAAGGGAATAGGCACGCGCCCGGGGCCGAGCTGGGCGCAGCGAGGGAGGGGCGCGCCCACTACTCGTGCAGGTCTACACCGACCCCGCCTACGCCGTGGTGCGGCGAGGTACCAGACAGTCGGTGAGTAACTATTCGTTCCCGGGGAGGAAGGAAGGGAACAGGGTGGGGCGAGGGCCCAGCAACACCAGCGGGGACGTACCTGCGCACGCACTTACGACCCCTGACCCCGTGGCCTTACCCCTGACTCCGTCAGACCTTTCTACAGCTTTTTTAAATCTCGAACTCTTACCAATCTTGGCCTCAGAACCTTTTCGTCTGACCCTTGAACTAATCATATTCTGGCCTGGTGTGATTCTTAACCAGTTTTGTTTTGTCCTCCTAAACCCAGTCCCGACCCCAAACCCCCATCCAGTTCTGTCGGGATCCTTGGCTTGCCCCCAGATCTTGGCTTGACCCTGCCCCATCTCTGGATCATCTTGCCCTGTCCTGATGCCCAACACAGAGCCCAGTTTCTGCTCTAGCACTTGACCTGTCTGACCTGTCTGTTCCCTAAACTGCTGTCTAATCTCTGAATCTCTTCTAGTCTCCTGGTGTTCCTCTAACCCCAGTCTGATCCAGTTCTGTCCTGTTTCCTGATCTCTGACTTCTGTACTTTCTCCCCATCTAGTCCTCACTCCTGATCACTATCCTGGTTCATCACCTTTAAACATCCTTTTCTGTCTCCTGCCGTGTCCCAGTGCCCAACTCTGTCAGGATTTTCCCTCTTTTATTTCCCCATCACCATCTTCATTCTGAGTCTGATTCTGTCTTGTTTCCTACTTTCCTTCCTGTCTTGCCCCTTCTTCCCATTCCAACTCCAGGTCCCTGTTCAACCCTTTCCATGCCCTTCTACCCTGTTCATACCTTCCCTCTTTCCTAATATCCACTTCCCATCCTTTCTAAGATAGGAGTCCTGTTTTACCCTGCCCCTGAACTTGGAGGTTTTGCTGTTCCCAGGGCTTCTGAAAAACATCCTATATGCTTCTCTTAGCAAGAGCAAGCAGCCTTGCATACCCTATGTGGCTGATGGGGTTTTCAAATGTGAATTCCCACACCTCTACCCTAGTGATTCCCTTATACACCTTGCATTTCTCTTCCTATGCCCCCTGTCCTCCCCAAGTGTGGAAGAATAACTTAAATTATTCATTGACTTTCTGTGAGTCTGGGAGGTTTGGGTCATGTTTCCAGCCTTGGTATGAAGGTATGGGGGACTCGGGGTATGTATGAATCTTCTAGGTCATGTTACCCTTTTTGCTTTGTCTTGATTCTGGGTTCATGATTCCTTTTTTTTTTTTTTGAGACAGAGCCTCAAGCTATCCCCCTGGGTAGAGTGCTATGGCATTACAGCTCACAGCAACCTCCAACTCCTGGGCTCTAGCGAGTCTCCTGCCTCCGCCTCCCAAGTAGCTGGGACCACAGGCACCCGCCACAACGCCCAGCTATTTTTTGGTTGCAGCCGTCATTGTTGTTTTGGTGGGCCAGGTTGGATTTGAACCCACCAGCTTAGGTGTATGTGGCTGGTGCCTTAGCCACGTGATCCACAGGCGCTGAGCCCATGATTCCTTTTTTATTGTTTTGAGACAGAGTCTTATTTTGTTGTCTTAGTAGAGTGCACTGGTGTCATTGTTGTAGTTCACTGCAACCTCAAACCCTTTCACTCAAGCAATCCTCCTACCTCAGCCTCCTGAGTAGCTAGGACTATATAGTGTGTGCCATTATATATGCCAAACTTATTTTTCTATTTTTAGTAGAGATAGGGTCTTGCTCTTGCTCAGCCTTGTCTGAGCTCCTGGCCTCAAGCAATTCTTTGGCCTCAGCCTTTCAGAGTGCTAGGATTATAGTTGGAAGCCACAGCACTCGGCCATGATCCCTTGTTTTCCTGGCTTGAAAGAAAGTCTGTTATAGGTCAGAGGCTTCAGGACTTAGTAGAGAGGGGAAGGGAAGGGGCAGGGATTTTTCCTCTTTTATCTCCAAATTAAGCAATGAAAATCCTAAGTCCACCCCACCTCTATGCACTGGTCAGAAGCAGGCAGGTGGTCACTGGATGTTAGAATCAGGCTCACCTAGTAGTAGTGACAATAACAATGACAATAATGTAGGGTTCCCTTGTCTGAATCTCCTTGATTCTGAGGATGGGTGAGGAGAATTTAGATAATGAGGGGGTAAAGTGTTACTCAGTTATGTTTTGTTCCTGAATTTATCCTAGAGCGGAGTGAGTTTGAATAACAAGATACCAGACCCATCTTATTTATCCTAAATAAACATTTATCCAAGCCTATGAACAGCAACACAGAATTCCTTACTGTTTCAATCTATTTGGTACCTGAGTTCTGAAAGGGAGAATCTGGAAGTTTAGACAGTGAAACATAAAAAGTAATCTGAAGATAATTTGTTTTCTTATCTTACATAGGGAAAGTTCAGATAATGAGGAATAATGACTATTACTCAAAAGTATATCCAAATCCATTAACTTTCCTGAACTCCAGGAGCAAGAGTGGGGATAGTAAGGGTACCCTGTTGTGTAAGTATACTTCCTTTCTATATTTTGCCTGGTGAGTAGGGAAAGCTCAAGCATGAGTGATACCTGTTTTACCTCAAAAATGTATCTAAATCCACTCAGTTCCTGCATTTGGATAGAATTCAGACAATTTATCTGAATGTGTTTAATTCCTGCATTTTATATTTTGAGCAGGGAAGAAGTTGGATAATGAAGGAAAATAGTTCTGTTTTAAATATGTCATATTTGAGGAGTATGGAGGGTTCTGTCTGTGTCTAGATAGCAAGTAGGGTGGGTTTTGAGGTTGAGAGATGCAGGCTTGTTTCAAAGATATATCTGAATACTTTTCGGGGTTTTTTTTGTTTGTTTGTTTTGTTTTTTTTGAGACAGAGTCTCAAGCTGTTGCCCTGGGTAGAGTGCTGTGGTGTCATAGCTCATAGCAACCTCAAACTCTTGAGCTTAAGTGATTCTCTTGCCTCAGCCTCCCAAGTAGCTGGGACTACAGGTGCCTGCCACAATGCCTGGCTATTTTTTGGTTGTAGTTGTCATTGTTGTTTGGCAGGCCTGGGATGGATTGAACCCGCCACCTTTGTTGTATGTAGCTGGTGCCCTAGCCACTGAGTTACAGGTACCAAGCCTGAATTATATTTCTTAAGAAACCCAGTGAAACAGTTTAAGCTTTCATGAACAATAAATACTTGCTAATGTTCATCTGGTTTCCTTATTCAGGTTGCCTGTACACACATCAATTCTGCTTTCTGATGGACAAGCATTATGCTTATAGCAAATTGGAATGTCCCTTCCAAGACTCATTAGGAATAATTTAACATTTATTTTCTTCAATAATGGATATAGCTGTCAATTCTCACTAGAGTGGCATTGCCTAAATATACTCAATACTTGCCATCCTTATGTATTTCAAGGCTTCTCCAAGTTGTGTTTTTATCATATTTCCGATTTACAACGTGCCTATCACTCCAGTCATCTACCCATCAACTCAGAATTTATAAAACAGTATAAATTACAAGAGCACAGCTATAGAGTTCATATTACCTAATCACAGAATCTGTTCTGTTGTACCCTGGGATGGAAGAAGCCTTTTCTCCTGGAGATCCCAAAATTTGAAGTGTTGTATTAATGTCAACTTCAGATGAATGCTTAATGGAATATTCCATTATTTCTGGAGGTATTAGCGGAGTCTCTCCCTGAGTATCATCAGCTAAGAGGTAGCCTTTAGTTTAAAAAAAATTAAAAATGAACACTTAACAAATCTACATTTATCAAATTGTACTATAAATGTTTTCAGTTTTATTTGATTTATATCCATCATATAAATTGATGTAAAAGTAAATTATAAATGTTAACCTGTTAATTTCAAGTTGATGAACTTTCTGTTTCTCAGATAATTAACCCTCAAAAATACAGAAAAGAACAAAGGACAAATTTTTATTCATCAAGTTTATAATTCATAGGGGCATGTAGGCTTTTTAATCTACTACCTTTTAATAATTTTCAGTAATATAATCTATAAAGTTAAAACAAATTCTGCTACTATCTATATCAGAAATCTATATTGGGGTATGCCTTTCTAAAAAGCAAGATTTTTTCCTGATTGTTGAAAATACACGAAGATTAAGAGTATAGTATTAAGGAAGAAGACTCTACAAGTCAGACTGCCTAGATTTACATTCTGGCTCCAAAAATTAACAGCAGTGTGACCATGGGCTACTTTCTTATATTCTCTAAGTCTCAGCTTTTTCAACTATTAGGTGGGGATATGATGATGATGATGATGATGATGATGATGATGACGATAATAACAACAATGCCTAAGAGAACTAACTCAGTGGGCTACAGAAGATCCACGTAAAACGTTGGTGTGCAATAGGCACAGAATAAATTTTAGCCAGTGTTTTTTAAAAATACATCTGTAGCTCTATGACAGACAACAGCTGTATCCAAATTTCATCCAATATTATGTGTGAACCACTGTTTTTAACACAGAAAGCTTCTTTTAAGGTTTAAATTGCTCCATTGGCAATTACATTTTAAAAAGGAACAACCAACCAACCTGTAACTAAAATAAGCCAGTGAATATCTTCATAGAGATCATCAAGCATTTTGTTGTCAATAGTGCTTGAACCAGGTGAAGCGAGCAATTGTTGCTGATGTCGCTGTAATTGACCATGGAGCCTTGTTACTCTTTCTTCTAATAAACTAAAAGAGGAAAAAAATAATAGTTTCATAAAGTTCAATAAGCAAAGACTTGGAACAATATCAACTTTCATATATTAGACAACATAAATTAACATGTTGGCATAAAAACACACATATGAGGACATTATAAACACAACTATTCTCAGAGCACTATAGGAATTATGATTTATTGCATATGATATAGAATTAAAACACTGTTTTACAAACAATCAAGGTTTACAACAGGCATTTGAAAACTGGTTATTCCAAGTTTTTACTGATAGGGTGTAAATCATTTCTCATACCATGTTTTCCATAATCTCTCTGCCATCTATGCTGTAGTGCCTGGGCTCCAAATGTATAAGCCAAGTAATGCAATCATGAGTATGTTTCTGTCCATTCGTTCCAGAGTGCTGGGATACGGGGTGGGGGTGTTTAAAGTCTTTAAACAGTTTAAATGCTCTCCAGGGAATTGTGAATAGAAAGTATTTGCTCCATGGGGTTTCTCTGGACTGTGTGTACCTTGTCAGAAGAGGTATACAGTGTTCTGCAGCAATTCTTCCTAGCATTCCTACACTGGCTAGTTGATCAGAAAACTGGTCTCGATCATCCTCTTGAAGTTCACTTATTTCTTCTTCCTCCCGAGAGGCCACACCATTGGCAGTCTATTACAGAGGAAAGAAACAAACTGTGACAAACTGCATTGCCTATTCAACAAAACATGAATTTCTGTGGCACTACATAACAGTGTGAACACTGCCATGGAAAAGAGAACTGGGCCAAGCCAAAGCCACGATTCTGAGGCAGCTATCCAGGAGCTCCCTTTTAACTATACAGGCAGCTGTAGAGGAAGTAGGGGTACTGCCTTTCGGGGCATAAAAGGCTGGACAATTAAGTTCCCTTGGCCACCTGGTGACTGTAGTGATATCAGTAATAAGGTATGTAACACTTTTTCAAGGATGAGTTTGTGAACCTGATTGTCAGACCTCATACAACAGCAGCTCTAGTGGCCATTCCCGAAAAAGAATTCCAAAACTGGTTTGAAGGGTGGACTACGGGCTGGCATCGGTACATAGCTTCTCAATGGGAGTAGCTCGAAGGTGACCTGAGTGATATTTAGCAATGAGGTATGTAGCACTTCTTTCTAGGATGAGTTTGGGAACTTAATTGTCCAACCTCATGTGATAAACACAGCTAAATGAACACCTACAACCCACCTCCCACACTGGAAAATTTAACTTCTGTTGCTGAAAAGACCTGACATCTGTTAAGATTTATGGTCCAAATCATTTATATCTCTTGCAAACTAGAAAGACAGAGGTGGGTAACCAAAAACTAAGTAAGAGGTAAGTATAAGAAGCATATCACATAGCAAGAACTCGTTTAGACAATGAGGACCATTTTTGCTCTCAGCAAATCTTCCGAGTGAACTCTTCCTAACCTAGTATTACATGATATATAATATGATGAAATACAGCCATATTATAATGAAAGATTAATTACCATCTGACTTAAAACTTACCAAATTCCTTGTGCCATCTGGAGCAGCTAAGTGGCACTGAATATAGGAATTGAAAACTTGAACTGCATGTTGGGTAAAAAAGCCTTTATGGAAATGTTTGTCATCTTGGACCAAAGTTAGCCAGGACTCCAGCAATTTATCATATGCTTCCATGTACACCATGTCATCTTTATCAAGCTGTAAGAAGAGCACATCCATAAAACAAATAGGCATTATAACAAGTCACATGGCTATTCATAGAAATAGTTTTATAAGTGCTTTCTTTCTTTTTTTTTTGGCTGGGGCCGGGTTTGAACCCGCTACCTCCAGTATATGGGGCCAGCGCCCTACGCCTTTGAGCCACAGGCACCACTCTATAAGTGCTTTCTTTAACAAAGGTTCACTATTTATTTTCTATTAAACTTCTAAAATCTTTCTAACTTCAATCTAAATAAATTCTTCGGCAATCTGAAATTAATGTTTATTTTAGAAAGCAGTACTTTGCGGTACATGTATTTTTCAAATGATAATAATACTAACATTTTTCTGTAGTGAAGAAAAGGTAAAATATGGGCGGTGCCTGTAGCTCAGTAGGTGAGGCGCTAACCACATACACCCAGGCTGGCAGGTTCAAACCCAGCCCAATCAGCTAAAGAACAATGACAACTGCAACAACAACAACAAAATGGTCAGGTATTGTGGTGGGCCCCTGTAGCCACAGCTGCTTGGAAGGCTGAGGCAAGAAAATCGCTTAAGCCCAAGAGTTCAAGGTTGCTGTGAGCTGTGATGCCACAGCACTCTACCTACAGTGATAGAGTGAGACTCTGTCTCACAAAAAAAAAAAAAGATAAAATATGTATATCCTACATACTTTAAAATCTTATAGAGAATCGGGCGGCGCCTGTGGCTCAAAGGAGTAAGGCACTGGCCCCATATGCCAGAGGTAGAGGGTTCAAACCCAGCCCTGGCCAAAAAAAAACTGCCAAAAAAAAAACAAACTATATATATATATATATATATATATATATATATATATAATAAATGAATATAGGAATTGAAAACTTGAACCTGATAAATTTAAACTTGATATATTTAAAATGTTTTAGAGAATCTAAAGTCCATCAACATATTTAAGAATGTGCAGGGAGAACATCATAGATGCTCCTGCATAAGTGATAACTTATTTTATAATTTAAATAAAAGTCCCATATAGTAGAAAGGTATTGACTATCTTCAAAAAAATTTAGTATCTACTGACTCAATTCTTAATAATACCAGAAGTTTCCCTTTCTTAGAGAAAAATCAAAAGTTAATAAGCGTAGAAACTTTTGTGAATGTGGAAATGAATACCTTTCTCCCTCTTCTTGGTTTATTTTTATTAATTATTTTTTTTTCTTACAAAGAAACACATGTGGAAAACATAGAGAAAGGGACAAATAGATAAGAAGTTTAGGAAAAGCCAGGTCTTTCCTTGCCCAAAGCTCTAACTAAACGAGGCCTCTCCAAGGTCATATCAGCACATGGCCCCATTAACAAGACCATGATGGTACATACACACTTCAGTATAGTCTTACTGAAATTGTTTAGCTCATTATTATTTTTTTAATTAAAAAAAAATTTTTTTTTTTGGAAAAAGAGTATCACTATGCTGCCCTCAATAGAGTGATATGGTATCACAGCTCACTGCAACCTCTATCTCTTGGGCTTAAGATATTCTCTTGCCTCAGCCTCCCAAGTAGCTGGGACTACAGTGGCCACCACAATGCTGGGTTATTTTGTTGTTGTTGTTGCAGTTGTCATTGTTTTTTAGCTGACCCAGGCTGGGTTCGAATCTGCCAGCCTTGGTGTATGTGGCCAACACCCTACCCAATGAGCTACAGGTGCCACCATAGCTATTATTCTTAATTTTACTTTTTCCTAGTCTATCTTATTCATTTAACTATTTCTGAATTAAAGTTTTATAACAAAACTAAACCACTGAGAAATAAGACATATATTCTTGAAGGAAAAAAAAGCAAGGAATAAGTTATAATTCACCGAACTATTTTGTGGCCCAAAATCTCCCTGAAAGGAACAACATTTTGCTAAACGATGATTCTACTTTGAAAAGCTGCAAGCCTAGGAAGCAGGAATGAGCTTGGCACATTTACACCAAAGAAATGCCAGTACACCTGGAACAGACAGGGATAGGTCCTGATATAATCAGAGGTGAGGATAGGGGATGGCAGATGTGGTCCCAGAGCATCAAAAAGGGCCTTGACAGGCTGTGATGAGGACACTAGGTTTTCTTCTAGTTGCAGCAAAATGTCACTCCCATGCCTGAAGTATAGCTGATAATACATGATACGGCTCTTTAAAAGAAAATAATCACACAGCTTGCGCTGAGAAGGACGGCTGGCCTGGGATAGGAAGGAGATGTTGCCAAGCAGCTAAATTGTGTACTAACTTTGGAGGAAGGGCTAACAGAACATGTGAACAGAACTGCAAGTATGAGATGAAGAGAAAGAGAAAGCAAGGGCGGCACCTGGATTTTTGTCCTGAGCAGTTGGGAAAAGGGTAGTTTATTTCCTAAAATGCAGAGGGTAGTTTACTTCCTGGCAGTGGGGTGGGAAAGCAAAATGTGAGATGACGTGCAACTAGGAAATGAAAGCTTCTCTTCTGAACATGTTAAGTTTGAGATGCAAATTAGTAATCCAAGTAGGAGTGTTCGATAAATGATGTATGTGAATTTAGGGAAGTGTCAGGGATAGAAACACAAATCTGGGTATCATCACCATACAGATACCTAAGTATTTATTTTTAAAGTTGCAAAACCAAAAGCATTCACACAGATGTTAATAAAGAATAAGGATGAAGACAGGGCCCACACAGGAGCCTGAGAAGGGTGCTGAGTTGGAAGCCCAACTGCATGGAGTTTGGTGAGCCAACTGGACAGCAGCAATATAGTTTGAAGGAAAATGAACAATTACGCCAGCTCAGATGTTAATTTAGGACAAACTAAATTAATTTCAAAGTAGACTCTACATATAGTCTAATTAATCTCCTCACTGATACAAATCTAAACCCTAATTTTGCCACTAATTAGTAATCTGGGCATATAATTTAGTCTATGCATTGATTTCTCTACCTACAAATTCACTGGATTATACTACTCAGGGAAACTCCAAGTACTTAGTATGTGTCATGCACTATGCTTAGTTCAAAGGCATAAATAATGTACCACTCATCTTTTTAGCTCATTCCAATAGAGAAGAGTGATGAGCAAACAAACAATTCCAGAAAACACATTAAGGGCCAAAAGAGAAAGCATATACTCCAGGATCCGTTCTCCCTGATGGTGTCTGTAATTAAAGCAATTGCTTAAAAATAAAGTAGCAGAGCTTCTGAAGTATGTATTCGCCCTGAAAAGGGTTTTGTGCAACCCACAATCATTGACACTCTGTTAATAGTAAATCCAAGAATGCTAAAGGTCTGCAGAACCCATTTCTAACATGTATTTCTGGTTTCTAATGCAAATAGACCCTCACCCTACAAAATACAGAACTTTGGAACCTTCATCAGAGAGTACCATCTCAAACTGTCATTCTAGCTATTTGTCAATGACCCAAAAAAGAAAACTGATGGAAGATCATTCCAGATACCCACATTGAGCTAGATGACCAGAGCACTACCAGGTCACAATCTCTAATACCTACGTGAGCTGTGCTCATTGAACTGTGATTTCCTATGCCTTCAGTTTTTTATTTTTGTTTGTTTGTTTTTGGTTGAGACAGAGTCTCACCATGTTGCCCTCAGTGGAGCGCCACAGCGTCACAGCTAACAGCAACCTCAAACTCTTGAGCTTAAGTGATTCTCTTGCCACAGCCTCCCAAGAAACTGGGACTACAGGCACCCACCACAATGCCCAGCTATTTTCTTATTGCAGTTGTCACTGTTGTTTAGCTGGCCCAGGCCAGGCTCAAACCTGCCAGCCTCGGTGCATGTGGCTAGCTATAGGTACCAAGCATAAGCCTTGAGTTTTTATGAACCTACAGTATGATCCCCTCAAAATATTCATCATCTGGGTCCAATGGACCTTTTCAATTTTTTATATTTTTAAGTAATTGGTGAAAATTACACATAATGAAAGGGCAGTAAAAATAATTATTAGATAATGTTACTATAAAAGATTTTAAATACAGCAAACCAAATTTTTATTCCATATTTTCTTGGCCTGGAAACTATACTACATACTGAAAATGAGTAGTTTTTTAATGCAGCTAACTAGAACATATTCATTTTGTATGTACACAGTCAATTCTTGTTACCGGTAGTAGATATGTTCTATAAAGTTGCCATGAATAGGGTGGATGCCCACAGCTCAGTGGGTAGGATGCCAGCCACAAACACCAGGGCTGGAGGGTTTGAACACTGCTAAACAGCAATGACAACTATAACCAAAAAATAGCCAGGCGGGCTCAGTGCCCGTAGCTAAATGAGTAGGGTGCCAGCCACATATACCAAAGGCTGGTGGGTTCAAGCTCAGGCTGGTGGGTTCAAGCCCAGCCTGGGCCTGCTAAACAACAATGACAACTGCAACTCAAAAATAGCCATGTGTTGTGGCAGGTGCCTGTAGTCCCAGCTACATGAGAGGCTGAAGCAAGAGAATAGCTTAAGCCCAGGAGTTTGAGGTTGCTGTGAGCTGTGATGCCACAGCCCTCTACTGAGAGCGACAGCTTGAGACTCTGTCTCAAAAAAAATAAAATAAAATAAAAAACAGCCAGGTGTTGTGGCGGGCACCTGTAGTCCCAGCTACTTGGGAAGCTGAAGCAAGAGAATCACTTAAGCCCAAGAGCAACAGCTTAAAACTCTGTCTCAAAAAAAAAAAAAAAAAAAGTTGCCATAAATACTGAATTAGTGAACAATGAGCCACTGCTCCCAAGGGAAGTACAGGGTTAAACTGCAAACCTCTGGTCACATTTTTCACCATGGACCCATGAATTGATCAATACGGAACCTTCTTTATGTACATTTCTGTTTGAAGACACCTTATTTACTACATATTGTTGATTCATCGGCATTGAATCCATGACTAACAGCACTATACTGATGCCTGAGGAAAGTTTCTCTAACACACGTTTTCTCCATAGGACACATCACAGCCTTCTGTGCTTCGCAACACTGGAGGCATTTCAGCACTACAGTTAGGGAACATTTTAAAGAGTGAAATCAGTCGGCCGCTGCACAGAAAAAACTTCAGTAATTGTGACAAGACCTTGGAACACTTCATTTCGGACAAAAATGTGGAAAACATGGCTATAAAATAGACCATGAAAAGAACACTTGTTTAGTGTGAGGGCTGAAACAAGAAGGCAGAGTGTCACCTTATTTGACCTCAGCTGGGAATATGCACGCTGAGGGATCCAAATTATTTGGCACTATGAATACACACATGTCCTTGAAAGATCATGAAGATGCCACAAGTGTTGATTTTGGGGGTTATAAATGTATTTTATTTATTCATTTTTTTTTTTAGAGACAGAGCCTCACTTTGTCAACCTTGGTAGAGTGCCGTGATGTCACAGCTCATAGCAACCTCCAGCTCTTGGGCTTAGGCAATTCTCTTGCCTCAGCCTCCCAAGTAGCTGGGACTATAGGCGCCTGCCACAACACCTGGCTATTGTTTGTTGCAATTTGGTTGGGGCTGGATTTGAACCTGCCACCCTTGTTACATGGGGCTGGCACCCTCTTCACTGAGCCACAGGCGCCGCCCTACATATGTATTTCAGCAAGGGAGCAAGCCTGCAATATGAAATCTATGAAAAAAAGAGGATCAACTGTCCCTGTAAAAGCTCTCATTAACAGGTTGAAATTTATTAATGCCTGCTCTTCCTGCTCATGCCATCATCAACATATGTCACAATTCTGAAAATTTTGTTACAGAAAGACTAGTCATATTCTTGGCTCCATAAATTCAATAAAAAAAATTTTTTTTTTTTTTTTGAGACAGAGCCTCAAGCTGTCCCCCTGGGTAGAGTGCCGTGGCGTTACAGCTCACAGCAACCTCCAACTCCTGGGCTCAAGCGAGTCTCTTGCCTCCGCCTCCCAAGTAGCTGGGACCACAGGAGCCCGCCACAACGCCCGGCTATTTTTTTTTTTTT
>CAUYTI010106375.1:0-15249 GCA_963575145.1 Galago senegalensis | reverse complement strand
GAAAGTATATAAGGTAATCAGTAAAGTTTAGCGTGGCCGCCGACCAGAGTGAGTCACGGTCTCCCTTTGAAAAAGTACATTCTGATTGCAGTTCTTTCCCCTGCGTCTCTGATCAGAACTCCACGAACATAACACCGAGACCGAACCATTGCATTTGCCAAAATACTTAACGTAATTAAGTTTTGTTCGAGGAGCAGCTCGGTTACCCACTTGGGATCATTTGTGATTCATCTTAAAGCTAAAAAGCTAAAGGTTCGTGTTTTTGTTTTTCGAGTCATCTTGTATGTATTGCAGTAGGTCAGCTCAGTGGAATAATCTGGCTGGATTTTTTTTCAGCCCTGGGTATTGAAGTTGCTAATATTTCTGCATTTTTAAAATGATGGCCTGGATTCATTCAAGGACATCCAGTCTACTCAGTAATGAATGGCCTGGTGAAAAACCTCTTGCACACAAGATCAGGAGCTAAGGAAACGTGCCACTACCCTGGAAATGATGGTCGAGCTAAGAGATGCCAGTCTTCACCTGCTCCTGCCGGGCACCACCCTCCTCCTCCACCCAGCCCTCTGCAGAGCACTCTGGGAGCCCTGTCCTGCTTGGCTTCTGTGCCACTGCCCAACCTTCCTCTTCTCTGCACCAAAAGGCTCAGTAGTCACTGTTCCTCTCGGGAGCATCCTGCTTTCCGAATGATAATTATAGGTGGGGTGGTGCGTGCTAATTTTGTTCTTCTCAGATAACCTATTTGCGTTGACTCGGGTGTACTGTTTGCATTTATTCCCCCGAGCCCAGAAGTACGAAATAAACATTAGAATCCCAGGTGCCATCATTAAGCTTGGGACAGGAGGCTGAAGCTGCTTACAGGCATGACATTAAGAAAGCAAAAAGAGCCTTGAGTGACAAAACAGAAGAGAAACTACATTGAACTCAGAAATAAAGTTAGAAGACACAGGCCACCCCTGACATCCTGCTGCTAGAATCCTCAGAGGATCTTCACAAAATGACCTTAACAGCTAAAGTCAAAGGAGATGATAATCCCTCTGGATTCCCAGTTGGAGCTGTGACCCCCTCCCAGGACGCCAGTGAGATCTCTGCCTGAGGTCTGCTCTTCCTCATCCCTGTCTGAGGGCTGAGAGGGCACTGGGAGGTGCCGCAGAGTAGCACAGGGTGAGGGGAACGGAGGTGCTGTCCACCCGGGAGACTGCTGCAAAGGACTGCAGAAGCGTCAGGGTGCTCCACGGGAAAGGAAGAGGGAGAGGCTGACGTGTTACAAGGTACTGGCTCCCATGATTACAGAGGCTGAGAAGCCCCACAGTCAGCTCTCTGTAGGCTGGACCCTGGGGAAGCCAAAAGCGTAGCTAAAAGGCCTGACAGGCAGAGAGCTGCAGCTGTGGAAGAGGGGAGTTCAGCCACCCTCCCCCCAACACACACACAAAGCAGCTGTGGTCTTAGGCAGAAGAATGCGTCACTGCTAATCGGTAGCCTGGCAGGGAAAGAGGAGACAGGGAGAGAGACGGACAGAGATAGAGACAGAAACAGAGACCCAGGGACAGAGAGAAAGAAATAGAAACAGAGAAAGGCAGGGAGGAAGCAAGAGAGACAGACAGAAGGCCCAGCCTCTCCTGCCCATGCACCTTCCGTTGTCCTCATGCACCAGAATCCAGAAAGTCGGGGAGTCTTGTTGATGCAACTCACAAAGGTCCATTTCCTGGGACCCAGAGGAGGGAAAAGAAGGGTGTAAGGTCCGAGAATGGCCAGCACAGTAACCCCCAAGCAGGACCAGGCCTGCCTGGAGTATTTTCCTGCACAGAAAAAAACAACTTTCATCCTCAAAGAGTCCACTAGGCAGGAGCCTGAAGTCAGACACGGAGTTTTACTTCTGCTAGGAACTGGTTTGAGGCTCAGGCATGTTAGCATCTCAGGCAGTATAAGGGAATAAATAATACCAGTCACCTTAAAACACCTCTGGCAATGAGGATGGATAATTGGAAAGCATCTGTCTGCGTCTTTGGACTGATAACACAATACTGTAACCCGGGTGGCTTCGAATCAACAGAAATGTATTGCTTATAATTCTGGAGGCTGAAAGTCCAAGATAAATTTGGATTGGGTGTCTGGTGAGGGCCCATTCCTCACACATCACATCACATACCGGAAGGGGAAACTGTGCTCCCTGGGGCCTATTTTACACAGGCAGTAATCCTGTCCCTTGGACCCTCACAACCTAATCACTGCCCTAAGGCCCCACTTCCTGATGCTGTCACTAACACAAATGTTTAAGTAGCACCCAGGGATGTGCTGGTGCAGAGTGGATGCCTGGTCACTAGTCCCTGTCCTTCCACCATCCTCAAGACAGACTGGGTTACTTTTTCTCACTTTATGACAAAGACCTGTGGCTGGTGACATATCCTCAACAGACTATGGACTCGCCACTGCCAGCATCTGCACACGTCTACTGGAACTGGGTCCTGTCTCTGAGAGCCCTGAGGATCTTGGTCCTTTTGTCACTTCAGGATGGAGGTCCTGAGTGGACGTGTCCAGCAGGCTAAAGGGAAAGGGAAATCTCCAGAGAGGAAGTAGTGGGGTAAGGCATTTCCTGATTACCCCTTGTGCTGCCCACAGAGCAGAGGTTCTGAAGGCAGGGGTGGGGGATATTGGTAAATTTGATCCCCAGGGGACACTTCACAATGTCTGTAAATATTCTTGTTTGTTTCTTATGTATATTTATGGATTATAATGTGATGTCACCCCATCAATAGTTTCATTTTCTACAGTTCTAGTTACCTGAGGTCAATCACAGTCTGAAAATATTAGATGGACAATTCCAGGAATAAACAATTCATAAACTTTAAATTGCACATCATCCTGAGTAGTGTGTGATGTGAGTTCTTTCTTTGTCCAGTGTGTGTGAGTACACCTGTTAGCAGGTTAGTAGCAATCTCAGTCACAAGAAGAAGGCTGAGGGCTGAGCAGAGTACAAACAAGGAGAAGGCTGAGGACAGCACAGTAAGTATTTTGAGGGAAAGAGAAAGAGAGAGAGACCACACTCACATTACAGTACACTGCTATAATTATTCTATTTCATTATCAGTTATTGTTGTTAACCCCTTACCATGCATAATTTATACACTAAACTTTATACTAGGCACATATGTACAGGAAAAACAGATATGTGTGTATCAGTACTATCTGAGTACTTCGGGCATCCACTGGGGGGTCTTGGAATGTGTCCCTTTCAGATAAGGGGGGATGATGAATGACTGTACATTGCAATACAATTAAATCAGACTGATCAACATATCCATTGCCTCACTTACTCTTCATTTTTTTGTGGTGAGACATTTGAAAATCACTCTTGTAGTTGAAACACATTCTTAGTAAAGTATCACAAGAATGGGAAAGCAAGCATCCAGTGTACTCAATACCAATACAAAGTCAGTAGATGGACTAATACACACCCACACAAGAGAAAAACTCAATTCAATTCACATTGGTTGGGGGAAAGGCAAAGGGGAATTGGTGTGTTCCCACTTACGGACACAATGTAAGGGTAGGTATATGGCACACTGCCTGGGGGCAGGACACAGCTACAACAGGGACTTTGCCTAACAAACACACGCATTGTAACCTAATCGTTCATGCCCTCACATTAATCTGAAATTTTTTAAAAAATGAAAATTACTATCATAAACTTTAAAATATATATTAACTAAGGAGTCAACATCCAAAATACGTAAGGAACTCAAGCAATTCACAAGCAAAGAAACAAATAATCAGATTCAAAAATGGGTAAAGGACCTGAACAGATACTTCTCAAAAGAAGATACACAAATAGCCAAAAGGTTGATGAAAACACCACTAGTCATCAGGGGAATGTAAATCAAACACCTGTCACCTGTGGGAATGGCTATTTTCTACATACATGTTTGGTTGGGGGTCTGGCATTTGGTGAGTGGAAGCCAGAGAAGCTGCTAAACATTGCCCAGTACAGCGGGCAGCTCTTCACAACCAAGGATTGTCTGGCCACAAAAGTCAGCAGTTCAGGGACTGAGAACCCCTCCTGCTATGCGGATCCTCCTGTGTAATGAGAAAGGGTGTGAAGGGCATGTCTCTGTCATATGAATAGGGTGGGGTGGGGACACAAAAAGAATGGAAAGCTTTGCTAGAAAAGGTTTAAAAAGTCCCCTTGTTAGAGTCAAGCCACAGGAGTGGCTCTCAGTGGAGGGGTGAGTCCAAGGACCTGAAAGAGTTGGCAACTAATTTGGAGTTACCCCTTCTTCAACTGTTGCTCTTTCTTTGTTTTCCTCAAACATCCCAAGGAAACTTCCACAAAGGGAGATGGTTTAGAAGTAGGAAATTTTTCTTTTTATTTTCTCTCCTTCATCCATAGTTTCCCTAAGGTTGAAGAAATGTTGTAATATAACTTCATCTAAGAGTAACAAAAAGCTGTCCAAATATGATTTTGTTTGAAATGACATCATTCTGAGTAGGAAAAAAAAAGTCTCCATAAAAAGAATGACTATGATTTGTATGGAGATATTTACCAAGGATCTTCTATATCCGTCTTGTTACTCATCACAAAAACATGGTTCAAATTAGCTTAAATAACAAAGGTAATGTTACTGTATTAAAAAGTCCACAGGCATGGCTTGGTCCAGTGGTTCAAGGATGTTTTTAAGAGTATCTCCCTAATTTCCCTTCATAATTCTGGCTCTCCTTATAGTCCCAGGACACCTTCCAGCAGTTCCTGAGGGTACAAGCTGGGAATGACCCCGAACTCACATCCTAGGATGGCTCTGAGGTCTTCTAATGAGATTGGTCTCAGGTATCTGCCCATCCGTTAACCAATCCCTATGACTGGCTGATTGAGATTAAATTGACCACTGCTGACAGCTGGATCAATCCTACACAAGACATGTAGTTGCAAATGGAGGAAAGAGCAAATTCTCAAATAATTTATTTTTTTTACTATTTCCAGAAGGAATAAGAATGGATGCAGGGCAGCAGAAAGCAGATGCACATTATTCCTGCAAGGTTTAGCCAATCAATAATGATGTATTGAGTCCCCAACATGGTGGTTGGTGGTATGGAGAGTACGAAGCTGTGTAAGTCATGATCAATGGCTGCAAAAAGCTCAAACTGTTTAAATGGTAAGAATGGTGTGAGAATAACGCCAGAAAGAAGAATTTAGCACAGGCTGCAAATGTTAGAGATTCAGAAAAGGGTACTCTGACTCCCAGAAGGAGAAGAGATTGAAGTTGGACTCAAAAGGTGTGCAAGTTTTGCATCAAAGACAAAGAGAAATGAGTGTGTGCTGAAAAAGAAGTGAATGAGACCGGGGACTTACCTGCCTGGAACAGAGAATGAATGAGAAACCATCCCCCACATCCAAATTGATTTCCTCCACTGAGTACCTGGTTCTGCCATTCATGGTGACCATGCCATCTTATTTATCTTGACAAGCTCATTTAGTGTGAGCAGAAAGAATATCTCATTGAAATTGAAAAGATTTGGGTAGTCAACCCCTTTTATCAGTTTTCCCTTCTAGGAGAAGCATTCTGCTTATCACTTTCCTTCTTCAAAACCATTACTCAATCAGCAAGAAAGGGAACCAGCGCTTTTGCTGCACAGACTGGTGACAAATGAGGGCGGTAATTTCCCTGAGCAGGCACTCTGGTCTACCATTTGCCTAACCAGCAGCAGACAAACACAGTGTCTCGAAACGTCTTTAAGATTACGATGGCCTTTTATGTGAGATAACTCAGAGTGATTAAAAACGTTAGGACTGCAGACTCACAGGCAGCAGCTCAGCCAGGCAGGACTGCGTCTGCACGATCCCAAGTAGACACACTTACTGCAGGCTTGGGATGATCGATCCCTTCTAGATATTCTGTTTAGTGTGAATGGCAACCAAAATACATCTTCTAAGTTTCTTATGGAATGCTTTTGCCCCACTTGAGAACACACAATGCAGCGGTTTCTGTTAGAATGCACACAGAAGGTTTCAGAGGAGCTATAAAGATCTCAAAGGCTGACTTCAATACAGGGCTCAAATCTCTCCCTTGAAAATAGACACTCAGCTCTTTACTCAGGTCCAGCTGGCTCGCTCTTGCTGCCTGTGAAGACCATCTACACACTCAGTGCAAAGTATAAAACATTGATCCACAGCAAGTGAGAGTTAGAGTAGCAACAGCGGCATCAATATGGATAATACCCTTGGAATTCCTAGGGGAAATTTTAGCAGACAAAGATTATTAATAGCTTCTTAAGCCCAAACTTTCAATAGTTTATAAAGATTTCACACAGAAGTAACTGGTCAGCATCTAAGTCCCTTCAGGCATCTATTAAAAAAATTCCCTAGACTGGATAACTTATAAACACCATAAATTCATTGCTCATAGCTTTCAGGACTGGGAAGTCCAAGGCCACAGCATCAGCAGCCCCCCTGGTGGGGGTTTACCTTCTGCCTCAAAGATGGTGCCTTCCTGCTGTGTTCTCACAAGGTAGAGGGGCAAAGTGCTCCCCCAGGCCTCCTTTATAAGGGCACAAGTCCTATTCACTTCAAAAGCTCCCACCTCTTAGTTTTATTGCATCAGAGATTGGGTTTCAACACACAAATATGGGGGGTGGGACACAGTCACTTTATCTGTCGAGAAAAAAAAAAAAGCTGTCAAATTTCCAGCTAACTTGTTAAGGCCTTGATGTTCAGCCCCTTTCTCATCAGCACTCCTAAAGGAATGGCAGGAAGTGTTTTATCTCACCACATTTAATGAAATTTGAGATTAGAGACCTCGGTAGGCTTTTCAATTAAGGCTGATGTTGGTAACATTGCCAGAAGTCACAGGACCTGGGCAAGATATGTAATTCCTCCCGGATGTGGTCAGAAAACTATTCTCAGACAAGATGTTATTAACCCTTACATAGATAAGAAATCTTGAAGGTGCAGCAAAATGAAGAAAATGCCTGTGACCCCAAGTTTCCCTAGAGAAAACTCTGCAGTGGTGTGTTCCTAGTTCAGGGGAGCCCAGAAGGCAGGATTAAGGAGACCCAGCACCAGCAGAACCTCTAACAAATGAGATAAGCGTGGATATTTACACGTATTGATTGACACTAGCTTGTACATTAAAGATAGGAGCTACTTAGTTATGGAACCAGTGATTACACCACTTGTAAGAAGCAGATGGGTGAGGGGAGAGGAATCAGGGAGGTTTGGCTCACTTCTCTTTGTGCCACCACTCAACAACACGAGGCAAAACGTATTCTCTGAGACCCTCGTCACACATATGGTTCATGGAAATATAATTCTACAGTCACCTAAGTTTGCAAAACTGTAAATCAAACACCCAGCAGGAAATAGAATGGTCAAAATGGGTGTTTGGAAATGAGAGGGCAGCAGCACGTAGGGAATAGACGGGAAAATCACAAGCTAGTGGGGCAGTGGGTATGGTTTATGCCACTAGAAAAGTGAGCAGTGTCCAAAACGGACAGGATGTGTGTGCAGAGAGGGCCCTGACAACAGCTGTGACTGCTGGTCGGGTACACAGCCAGCCAGCAGCCACCCGCAAGAGGACGCCAGGGGAGCAAATATGTGCCCATTCCCTGTTCCATCCCTCTGAGCTGCTGAGTCGCCACTGGCCAAACACCAGCAGAAGGCTGGGAACAAGGGAGCTTATGCTGGAATCTGAACAGACCAGCCTGCTGGGGCACAGGACAGGATTGAGAATGCCAGAGGGTGGGTTGGAGGGGCACACGAAGCCCAGCACACCTCCTGGTCAGAGTGAAACAGGACGTGATCACTTGTTGGAGTCTTTGTGAGGTTTTCTTATTTAGCAATGTTTTGCCCCCTGTTTCCCTGATTTATTCACCTCAGCCTGTTTTCTGTCACATAATACACTGCCCTGTGGAACCCACTATGGGAAGAGCTGTTCCTAACAGACTCCTTCCACGGAATCCACTGGTGCGTTTGCTCAGTCTTTCCCACCATGTTAACTGAGCACCCCGGGTGCTCAGGCCCGGTTGGATATCGATGTGAACAAGATGGTTGCCATGGTCCCGCCTTCCCTAGAGTGTGCACCCCCACAAGATCTGATGCCCGTAGAACTGGGCGATGGTTACGTTAATCACTTCAATGTAAGCATTCCACATTGTTTATCAATTCAGCACATTGTACCCCATAAATGCATTAATGTACACAGTCATGATTTAATGAAGTACAAAAATAAAATAAAAACAACTGGGTCACGGAGCAGCAGCCCGCTGGTCTCCCTGCCTCTAGTCTGGCTCCCTCTGCTCTCCGTGTGGGTAAAACACAAAGCAAGTTCCACCCCTGCCATGATTAACTCCGTCGGTGATGGTCCACTGGTCTTAAGGTAAGGAGAAAAGATAATATATTCGTGTGGCTTAAACAGCCTTCCCCATCTGGCCTGCCCCGCTGTGCAGCTTAATTTTTTACCATTCCCTCCGATCATACCCTGTTCTCCAATCATACCAATTTGACTGAATATATTTTATCATTCCCTGGCTTTTTCCTCCCTTTCTCCCCCTGGCCCTGTTGAGATGCCTTTTACTCTGAGAATCTCTGAGGGCTCTCTGACACCTGCTCCTGGTGCCCTTCCATGCCCCTGTGATGTTCCTCCATTTCCCTGTGTCACTGGGTCTCACCCTACGTTGAAATTGCTCTCTCTGATCTAAATCTGCTTCCAGATAGCAAATTCTGTCTAATTGTATTTTAAAATTATGTCTAGCTTTATCCCATTTTAATCTCTGGTATCCAGCACACAACAGATGATCTATGAATATTCGGTGAATGATTGCACCTAGGAGTCATCATTGCCTTGTCCCGGTAGCAGCTTTCAATACGCAAGGGTTCTTGGGAGGCACCGCAAATGGCAAACCTTGCTTCTCTGTGGGATTCCGTTATAATGTTGTTTTTCTTTAGAGGACGGAGATACTGGCCCAGCAAGAAGACAGTGGGCAAAGGGAAGTGAGGTTAAAAACTAAAAAGGAAACTCCAAAAAGGATTCAGAGAGTGGGGACAGGGGAGAAAGTACCATAGATAAGGTTCACTTATTTTACTATCTTGCCTGAGATTTTATTTCCAAAGCTAAAGTGCATGAGCGAATAACAATAGGCTTTGTCCAATTAAATAGCCAGCCAACAATTGTCCTGCACCCTGAGGAGAAAGAAGACACCAAGAAATGTCACATCCCAGCCCCCCCCCCGACCCCCCGCCAGTTAACGGCACTGTCCACCAGGAGGGCTGGGCAGAGGGAAGACACAGACGGGAGGAAGCAGGACGCTCTGAAAATCAGTGTCCCCACATGAAAAGATGAATGACCCTCGCTGGAGTAGCGGCCATGTGTGCGTCGAGAGTAGGTTACCAGAGAGGCAGGGAACAGGAGGGAGAATAAGGGAGCACTGGAGACCCCTGAGAGCAGCGGGGACGGAATAAAGCTCACAGGCAGAATTAAGCCAACGACAAAATAAGCCCAGAGGTGAGTGAAACCAGCTTCTACCTGGGAGCTGCCTGATTTGCTTTTCTATTTTTCCTCTCTACCTTAGAATTGCCCCACCTGATAGAAACTCGGTGGTGGTGACCGGAGCTCAGTTTACAAGCTGGCCTGAGTGACCGCCAGGCGTGGGTGAGGCTACCGGGACGGCGGCGTCCTGGTCTGGGCTCCCTGCCCACGAGCAGCTCGTCCTCGGCAGTTACTGCTCCTCGGCCTCCTGGTCTGTAAAATGAGAAGACGTTGCCTAGACACCTCACAAGTTGATCATTTCAAAGGATGGCTGGAAAATAGGGCAAAAAATACAAGAAACATGATTTTTTAAGGGCAGCTGCTCTCTCACGGGTTGACAAACCACACCCGTGGGCCTAGATGGCGGGCCAGGGGTCCTTGTCAACAGGGTTTTACTGAAGCAGGACCATGCCCGTTTATTTACTGTGGTCTGCGGCTTTGGCACTGTAACAGCAGCGGGGCGTCCTCAGACACCATAGGGCCCAGAAAGCCTCAGATACTCACTACGGGACCCTTTCTACTCTGGCATTAAGAGAAGAAATCGTCATCTTACTTCTAAATGTTGATGATCCCAAACCTCCTTCCGCTAAGCGGGGTTTGGTAGAAAGATTGTTCTGGGTGTTGCAGCTGTTCAGTCTGACTCCAGAGCCCTCAGGAGACCCCACGCAATGTCACTGCACCAACACGCGGGATCCAGGCCCCAGAGTTCCCCTGTGGAGGGTCCCAGTGGCCCCTCCCAGTCACCCACTTTCTCCTCGGTCCTTTCTACTCCCTCACGTGCCTTATTTTTATTTGTAGATGATTTTCTTGCCTTTGTTCAGTTCATCTCACTGAACTAACTTTCATTTGAGTCACCTGCCCTGTAAGATGATTTTGTCTTTCTTTTTTTCGTTTCTTTGCTGAGTTAAATCGACTCTCCTCTCATTTCTTTGTTTTTTCATGCGTTTTCATGTTCAGCTTTTGTATTTCTGATTGAAAGTGGTTCTTTCTATTTGAGACCTCTGTTTCCGTGTGCTTCACTCTCTGCAGATCACATCTTACAGCTCTGTTTTGTTTCGTGATTGTCTTTAAGGAAGAGGTTTCCTCAGCCGAGATGCGTTAATTCTCACTTTTTCTTTCTGTGATAACTTTGCACAGACTTACTCACTTTCACACTATTGTTTGGCTTAAAGGATTCCTAGTCCGGCTTTCTTAGTGGATAAGTTTTTGTTGATGAAGTAGCTGTGTACCCATTGATTTTTGCATCACTCTGTCTTGTGGAACCATAATTTTTCATTTCACTTCTTTCATTTTTTGCCACTAGTCACCAAGAGTGCTTCTTCTTTATTTTCTGACTTTTTTCCCTCAGAATCTGTGCATTTTGGAGACTGCCATCCCAAATCACATGTATTTTAAGTCTCTCCCCTGTGATCAGTGCTGTGCTCCACTAATACATTTTTTCTCAGTACTTTCCCAATTAGGGTAAGTCATTCTGGCGCTGGTCTAGAGACACTTCAGACTGATGTTCTCTCCCCTCCTCCCCCTCCCACGTTGATTCCTTACCAGGCTGCCTTTGCCTGCCCTGGAGGCCCACAGCAGAGCCCCGGTCTGCGCAGTCTCACGGGTTCTTCCAACGCACTGCCTTTTATTCTCTGCTTCCAGGAAGAAAACAACGTGGATATTTTGAGAGACATCTATAGTCTGAACTTGAGCTCTGAATTTAAAACTTAATTAAAGAGAAGGCATTTATAAACTAATAAATTTTAAAGGACAATAAGTAACCAAATTTTAAAACTGGCCTAATCAAAAATTTGGGTAAGATAATGAGCTTTGAGAAGCCGCAGATAGCACAGTGTTTGAGAGGGCAGGCCGTGAAGTCAGACAGAAGTGTGCTGTGAGCTGTGCGCTTGCAGGTGAGGATTCTGTGCTCATTGAGCAGATCAGGAAGCTGAGGTCTAGAGCGTTAATCACATACCCACCCTCGCAGTGAAATGATGCGTAGAAAGAGCTTTCGTAAGAGTTTATGATGTGTGCCAAATGTTCACTAAGTGTTCACTACTATTAACAAAAGCATGGCAGAACTTAGGAAATGGATTATAAGGGCTCAACTGTATGTTAAAATTTAGGTGAAAGTGGTACAGAGAGGTTCCTAGGAGAGTTATAGCCCAGGCCAGATGTAGGGGTGATGCTTGAGCCTGATGTATCAGCAAAAGATGGGACAGGCGGAGTTGCAGACAAATGAGACAATCCTTTCCTGCTTCTGAAGATTTATGTGGAAAAGCAGTGGTAGCCAGGATTGGATTGATTTCTATTTAGACCTGATTATAAAAGGAATTGGATGAGTTTGAGGACTTGGGGGTTCACCCCATCCAGTGCTGCTGGAGAAACTGGTCCAGATAAAATTAGTAATGTGCCCTAACCAAAGTGTGTTCTGAGTCTGTGTACACTTGGAAGATAATGTTAAACAAAGCTAAATGAATTTATGTCAGAAACACTCTGAGCTTTAGGACGCTTCTGTATCCTCAACATGGACATATAGTCAACAATAGTTCTAAAATTTACATACTGCATGTGACCCTTTTAATGTAAAAATAAATTAAAATACTCAGATCCCAGTTTAACCAGGAAAGAAACAGAACTCAGACTCTCTGAAATCTGGGCTTACTAGTTTTATTTCATAATCTATGAAGGCTTCCTAATTTCTTCATTATTTTGTTAGTACTGGTTAACATTTAGTGAACGTCTGGCATGCACCATATGCATTTGGAAAACTGACCACTGCTGCTTTACCCAGAAGAGACTGGAGAGACCAACAAGATAAAAACCCGCATTATAAAAGCAGAAGTTATAAAAGCAGAAGTTTTTGACCTGATAGAATTTTCTTTCCACATAAGAGGCATTATAAACTGCCCTCTGGTGAGCTCTGAGGATATAAGGAGCCATTAACTCATCTGCTTTCCATAATTACCTTTGTGCCTTTCCAGTCAACTGATGTTGCCTCCCAAGAGTGTCTATGGGCCTATCAGTCTATAGTCTAGCACCTATCAAGTCTAGCACCATCTGCTGTGGTTTAAATGTGTCCTCCAAAAGTTTCTGTGTTGTGCACTTGGTTCCCATTATGGTGGCATAGAGAGGTGAGGCCTTATGGAAGCATTTGGGTTAGCAGGGCACTCCTTCATGAGTGGATTGATGCTGTAGCAACAGCAGAGGCCTTGTTATAAAAGCAAGCTCAGCTCACGTGCCATCTCTTGCCCTTTCACCTATCCCCCTCATGAGATGCTCGTGCCATGCTCTTGGACTTCCCAGCCTCCAGAAGTGTGAGCCCAATAAACTTATTTTCTTTATAAAGTCTGTGATGTCTGTTGTACCAACAGAAAATGAACACAACACCAATATCACCCAGTCTGTGATATTCTGTTGTACCAACAGAAAATGAACACAACACTATCCTACAGCAATGATCCAAATGATATAAAGCATTGCCAAATTATTTGACAACTGTGCTGGTAATTTGATGGTAGGTTGCCGGAAGCACCCCCATCCTTCCTCCTTCTCTGAATTGCTGAGAACCATGTTTTCTAGATTCACTTATCTTCTGGATTTCTGGTAAACTTGACCAATAAGAAGACTGGGGATGGGAGCCCTGAGGTGACAGGATGTCAGATCCAGGACACCGCCCCTCCACTTTTCTTACGTGCAATCTTTCATCTGCCGTCACAATAACTGCATGCCTTTCTGGCTTCAGCTCCCATCAGACAACCACACCATCCTCCTGGTGTCCCAGCTCTGCTCCAAGTCTGGCAACACTCTCTCTTTTCATTGTCCCACTAGCCTGGGGTGGCAGAAACTTCCAACTTTTGCTCAATTTTGGGTTATTTCCTGATCTCTTTCTTTCCCTTTACTTTTCCAACACTTATGACCAAATCAATGCACTGAATCCTTTTCTCACTCTAACTAATACAAGGTTTTCTTTGCCCATAGCATCTTTAAGAGCCAGGGTTTTATGGAAGACATTTAAGAAATTTTGCGCTAGATCATTTTTTGTTAAAACTGACAAGCATTCATCATTCCACATTTAAATAGTCACCTATGAATTCTCATCATCACATAAGAACTATGATGAATAAGCTCGTAGCAGACAATGTTCTTCCCAGGAAAAAAGTATGCACACAAGAAAATACTGGCAGAATAGCAAAACCATTGGTTTGAAGGTTTCAGAGAACTGGTAAGGTAGCCAGGGCAGGAAGCATCCAAATCATCAATATAAGCCCAACATCGTGGTGCTATTTTAAAGATGCCTAAAAGGCCAGGCATAAGGAGGCTATTGAGAGGCAGAGGGGCTAACAGAGTTTTCAGCAATGCCACGAGTCCAAGAAAGCAAACACACGAGGTCAGTAAGGCACCTGAGACTTATAGAGCTGATATCCCTGGGTAAATAGAAGTACGAAGAGGTGATGGTGATATGTGGCCATTTCCCTGGGAGCACCACTAAGGGTCAAGTAATCAAGCAAACACAAGCTCACATCTTGGACTCCTGCAGGGAGATGCAAGAACAAAGGGAGCAAACAACAGGCAAATTACAACCACTAGAAGAGATTCTCCAAGGGATTCTTAATTAGACTCTTTCTGCCTTGGAAGTCTAATTTAAGAGTCTTAAACATCACCTTGAGCCTCTCATGAAGTCTCTGGAGAATTCAATCACACAAGGCAGCTCTAACAAGGCTGCACCTGCCCCGTCTCCCTCTTCCATCTCCTTTGTCATCAGTGCTGGCAGCTGATGCCTGAGCCAAAGCGTCACCAGAGAGTCCTGGCATTACCCAACTCGACAGGCCCTCTAAGAAGAAAACTCATCTCTATCTATCTACACTCTGAACATATTAGTGACATTGATTTCAAAAACAATTGGCTGAGATGTAAAGGGCTACAGGCATCCACATCGTAAGCACTTCACAATGGGTTTGTTGATGCTAGATGCAGTCACCTCCTGCAGTAGCTATTAATCTCAGTCCAAAAACTCAAGTGAACAAAACAACAACAAAAACACTCCTTTGCTAACCAGCTTCCTTACTTATGGAGGCCCCGTTCCAACAGAATTTCTGCCCTTGTAGAGCTTCACTGTCTCCAAAATGCCAAGGCATTTGTAGAAAATAGTGTTCAGTTCTCAGCCCCCAATGTCCACAGGGCCCAAGGTCCTGCCTCCCTGCCATAAACGGGTGCACGGCAGCTCCAGGAGTGCTGCTGCAGGCCCGTCTTGTGTGGACAGTCCACTCTGGGTCCTCGCCACCACTCCAGCAGAAATTCTGAGAAGCAGGAGTCAGCAGTCAGTTCTAGTCTTGGTAATGTAAAGCCATAAAAAGGCAGAATTAGGGGAACCAGACGAAGTTATGTGGATCAAGGACACTAGACACTTTCCCACACACACTCTCAGCCCCTCCCTACTTTCTCATGCACTCCCAACCGCATATCGGGCCCTAAGACCTGGAGGCAGCTCTCAGCCCCTCCCTACTTTCTCATACCAGCGCCGAAAGTAACCGCTTTAAAAAATTTCTCAAGCAAAGAATGCCCAGCAACTCTGCGAGCCTTAAATCCCCCAATCACAAACTGCCTCATGCCCTTATCACCCTCACCCTACCCGCGTGTAATCTTAGCTTTATAAGCAGCATGTAACAGCCTCTCGGGGTTCCTTCCCTAGCGGCTGAGGGAACCCTGACGCGTCGGCAATAAACCAACCTCTTGCTCTTTGCATCGACCTGTGCTT